>CAJNSZ010000937.1:0-42768 GCA_905329745.1 Rotaria sp. Silwood2 | reverse complement strand
GATGTGATAATTGGATATCACTAATGATCATTATTGTCATTCATCGCAGGACACAGTGAGGCGATACATTCATAATTCTGCTTACGAAAAGACTCGTATAAAATGTCGGGAATCGAGGCATGCAACAGGTGTTTGTCTTAAAATTGAAGCATGTCATTTTAAAATTTATTAGGAATTTTAAAATTAAAATTCAACTCTAATTGCTTTATCAAAGTACTTTAAATCTGCAATGCCACTTCTAATCGGAATGGATCAATGCACGAAAAATTTGACTACATGTCATTCAGGCCACAAATGTCGGCCTGGCCTGGCCTGTAGGCCAGGCTGGCAGCTCTGATTTGAACTAAGATTTATTCTGTTTGTTCTTCATTGATCAAAATAAATTTTTGACACAAAGTTTAATTCGATTCCAAAGTTCAGTGATCATTTTAGTACTTAGCTTAACATAATTAGTTGAAAACAAAAAAAGAAATTTTTTACAAACTTCAGAATTATAATTAAATTATGTTTCTTTAAGTGCAATATCATTCATACACTTGTATGCATACAAACTGTCGAGTGTATAATATTTTAATATGAGTTTGACTCTTATATGTTGCTGTCTTTGTTGTAAGGACGCCGTCTTCGTATCAATCCTTTATCTCACATCAATCAGCATATTCTATTTCGTCCATTGTTATCTACTGATGAAAAAAACTTAACGACATTTCTCGAAAGTCTTAGTCAACGTACACGTCATTATTGTGTTTATCCAAGTTATGATAAAAAAACAGCAGAATTATTTTGTAATGAAGAAATAAATAGAAATAATGATAAGTTACGATTAATTGCTTTGATTAATCAAAGTACGATAGTAGCTTTATTTAATATAACATTATCTATTCGTAATGATGAATATGAACGTTTTCGTATAAATCATAAAATTGAATTGAATAATAATAATACGACACGATTAAGTCCATGTATCACTGATAATTTTCAAAACAAATATCTTGGTAGTTATTTAATGGAAAAAACAATAGATATTATACGACGAATGTGTAAACGTTATGTAATTCTATCTGGTGGTGTACTTGTAGAAAATACTCGAGCTATTCGTTTTTTTGAAAAAAATAAATTTAAATTATTTTCAACAATTTTTTTAAGTCATGATGGATATGAATGTAAGGATGGTCTTATTGAAATTGATTTATAAGAATAAAAATTCTTATTCTTTCTTTTTATTATTTTAAATAAAAAAAAAAACATTTCGTTTTTGTTTTTCTCGAAAAAAAAAACATGAATATTTGACTTGAATGTAGTAGGAATTCTCCATTGTTGAATTATAACTTTCTTACATATTTATTGTTTTAATTGAGTTTGTATCAATGCTTGTGATATAATGGAAATCAAAGAGATTAAATTGAATAACGTATATTTTATTACATACTGATAATTGATTAGTTTGAATAAAAAAAATTATAAACTATTTCTGTAGCACTTGTAGTATAAGTTGAATTAAGCAGTGATGCATAAGTACTATAAATAATATTGTAGTTAAATTTAAATAGTTGTTTAGCTACCAAATAAGGTACAAGAAGAACTTGATTTTTGGCTTAAGGATTTATTATTGGTGTATTAATTCAAATACAGATGTTAATGGATACAGAGAATTTGTTCTTTTATAAGATTTACAAAAAAAAAATAATGTAGTATTCATCAAAAATTAGATTTAGTGATTGATTCTGTCGAAACAGCTTTTTCTGTCTCAGTCATTATAGCTGAATAACAGTAATATTCATCATGTTTTTTAAAAATAATATATTCCAACTTCAAGGTTACTAATAATAGACAATCGTTTGATGAAATACTTATCATCTGATGTCATACACTTTCTGCTTCATTTCATCCTTGTAATATTTTTTTTAGACATCTAGCATGTTGATCTGGAATTGTTTATTAGCAACTCAAGTCATTCAGAGAAAGAATTCTTTGTTCGATTAATCTTCTATTCTCAATCTCAGTTCAATGACTAATAAGAAGATAAGTGAACATTTCTGAACTATTCAACTGTAAGAAAAATATGAGATTTTCGAAGCTATCTTTAGATGTATCCGTTACTGATATCAGTCATTGAATATATAAAGCTATCTCTTCTTTTCATACATCACTGTAACAATATGACTAGTTTTCTCATCAAGTTCATGGGATATCGAATTTAGAAAAACTTTATTTGTCTCTTCTAGTTTTAGACAAAAAATATTTGTTAAAGATAATAATTAAAAGAAAAATGGTATTAGTTATATAACGTGATTAAATAAAATGGGTGAGTGTGTGGATGTGGTTGAAAAGAAAATCAGCATCCACATCCTTTTCATTCGTTATATAGGTCGTATCTTCTGCAGTAGTTTTTATGTGCTTCATTGTGCTGCGCTTCCGTAACGACACATATTCGGAATTTATGATTGCAATCACAGTTTACATAATAATTAACATCTTCTTCAAAGGGTAAGAGTTCAGCTTGACAAAAAGGACAATTAACAGTATCTTCTAAATCGTCGATATCCATCCATGAGTCTTCCTTAATATTCAATTCATGAAAGTTTTTGTAAACTTGTAACCAATTACAATTTTTATCATGATTAAAGTAATTACCGAATTCTTTCTTTACAAACTTCTTCCATAAATATGGTTGTGATGCAGCTAAATTCCATAGCTTACTCACAAATAAACATTTTTCCAGATCGCTAACATCTTCTAGACAGGATAGAATTTTCACTATAACATCGAATGACAGTGTAAAATCTAAAGTATTTTGATCATGTGTTGTAGAAGAATTTTTTTTCAATTTTTTGCGTTGAGGTTGCTCCATTGACCTCAAATTTCGTGCTTATTTTTGCAAATGATCGTATGAAAAGGATCTTAGTACTTGTAGAACTTTGATGCAATCATTGGTAAATTCTTCTCTGATTTGCTTGAGTTCAGAACATTTTCAAAAGTTCTTTTACTGTCCATATAAAAAAAGAAGTTGGAAAATCCCAACTGAAAACTTATGCTTGTGCAACATAATGCATGACTCATACAGGTTTCGCCATTCACACACTTTTTTCTTCTCTTCTGTGGTTTTCTTCTTCTCTCTTTTTCGCTTCTACCTGGTTTTGTTGTTACTCTTCACTTGTCTAGTTCGTCTTGTTGTTTATTCTGCAGTGAGGACTTGTAGAATTTTTTTCTTTCGGGTTGTTTTTCGCTTGCATACATATCATATATAGCGATGAATTGTGAACTTTGCTTCATCGTTTGGCATATTAAACTTGAACAATACATAAATCGTAGAGCACAAAAACAACTGAATATTAAATGTGTGGATATGGGTATGAGTCAGATCTTGCTGGGTTAAGATAAGATCCACATCCACACTCTTCTAATAATTATAAACAATCATTGACTTATTATATTTAAATATGATTTATTAAAGCTAAAAGAAACTTGATGATTTTATTGTTCAAAAAAAACATTATATGTACTATTTCCAAATATTAAATATTTTTTATTTGAAGCGAACAAGCATCGGCATGATAAGTAAAAATATGATCACCACTATTTAACAATGACAAATCTACTGATGTACTATTTAATAAAATCCAACAATAGTTACAAAACAATATCCAAAAATGTTTGTTAAGAGTTATGTGTGGGTGTGGATCTGCTCCTTAAGCAGGCCCACAGTTACACCGCACACCCTAAATCTTGTGTTACTGCTGTTTGTTAATATTTATTGAAAGTTTCCCGTTTCTTAATTCGTTAAGTTTCCAACCATTCGTTCTTCTGTATCTTGAATGTTCATAGCACTTAAATTTTAAAAAGTATCTTAATGCAATTTGTCAATAAAAGTTATCTACTACCGAACAATGCAACAGTATTCTACATTTGTCGTTGTATATCAGTATCACATTTGTTTGAACACTAGTGGATCATCAATAATCATTGAATTTTCATTTGATTTAGTATGTAAATACATTAAATATACGTATAATAATACAATTATTCTATTGCATCAAAAATTCGCACTTGATCACCTTTAATGTGGGAAATTATTTTCAGTATTAAAATTATAAAAGTAAACGAATTTTCATAGTAAAATTATTTAAAATGCTAAACAATAGTTTCAATATCCAGTCGCGACTTCTTTTCGTTTGTAAAGATAACTTATATTAGATCTATTGAACAAATTTTTGAGATTTGGAAGCGAAACAAATCACAAGTTACAGCTACTACAGTCTATCACAATGATTCTATTATTTTTTCGTTTGAATGCGGATGGACAATGATCTAAAAAAAAATGAATTCTTATTCATTTATATATATAGACAAACGTAATAGATGCTTAAGAACAATGTCACATCTAATCACCATGTAGAATATACGTCGAGATGATAATATTAATATACATATCACTCGATTCAAAGTCGAATGAGCAACCAATATAAGTGTGACTAGAATAAAAAATGAGCAGATAAGATTATGTCAGAGCGCTCTGTTATTTTTCTGTATCGATCTCTTCTAGTCATTTGTTAAGTGAAACATCTACCTTTAATATTCTTTTTTTTATGTTAGATTTGAAATACATTATAGCGTATCTTAAAGTATCGATCTAATGGTGTTTCATGGATTAGTACATGTTGGTGTATATGTGGATGTTTGTGTTTTCTTTTCCGACATCCAATTCTGATTTAAGAGCTAGCAGTGCGTTCTTCTAACAGAGTTTGACATTTTCGCATCACAAATTAGAAAATAAAATGAAACTGAATTCATGAAAAAGACCATTGAAAGTTGTTAATCTTTCATGTTTGTCGTATCACTCTACTATTTTTTTATGTTTATTAATAGTTATTCGATTGCATGCAGTTTTGTGTAGAATTGAAAACTGAACCATATGGGAAAAACTCAGTTCGAAAAGACGAAACTGAACATAAATACTGAAACCCCATGATTTTGGAGTCGTTTGTTAGAACTCCCATGATTGTTTAAAAAATAAAGTGAATAGAGCTGTTAAACAGTAAATATCTCTCCGTAGTTCTTTTTCTTTTCTACAAAAACTTGAGCAAAAAACATCGAAGTAGTGAGATATATTCTCTTGACCATCGATATCTGATACACTTACTGTTGGCTATAGGATAGTCAGATGTAAAGTTTAGAAATCAGTAAAAAGAACGAAAACAGTTTGAAAAAGTGGTTAATAATATCAGATGAAAATCAGACAGCGTATATGTTGTGGAATATAGAAGTCAATATATTGTTTAAGATAAAATCAACGTTTTGAATTTCATACGTTGAATTTTACAGCCCAACAAAACCAATAACAGCAATCGTAATCGAAAATATGGAAGCTATCAAAAACATACTGTGTAGTACAATCTCTACGTAAAGGGTAGTATTTTCGATAGCATATTTCATTAATTTGTACTTTTATGAATGGCCGTGGCATTTAGAGAAATAACGGCATGATTAGTCCAAATTTGTTCGTATTTCAAGTTCTACGACATCAGCGAGGTATTGTGCGCCTTTATCTCAGATTCGATTGATGTAATGCCTAATTTCAATCATCATCTGTGTATGAAACAAATAATGAATTGGAGCCGCCTCAATAGCAAAGGTGCTTAGTCGTATTCTTTTATAAAACATCAGCCAGATGTTTTATTCTTTGGTTTCCGATTTTATTATCTTGAAAGTTCAATGTAGTGAGTGGCTGTGTGCAGAGACGAATGTAGATATGATATAAAAGAAGAACCAATAAAGATCACCGAATAATATTGTAAAGCATCAGCTAGATGTTTCAGTCTTTCAACTTCAATTTCATTCACGTAGAGAATCAGCGTGATAAGTATCTGTGTATAGAACCGTATATATCTCCAATTTTATTTTTGCCGAGTTAAAGTTTCGTAAGCGTCTATGCATATAGGTAAAGATGGATATGAGAAAAGTGAGTAGAGTGTGGGATGACTGCATTATGAAGTAGAGCATTTGAGACATATTTTATTCCAACAAGTTCGATTTCTAGGCTTTCAAGCTTCAGTGTCGTGAGTGACTATATTCAGAAAAGAAGGTAGATATATGTGTGACACATGGAAAAAACAATGAGTCACCGAGTTATGTCGCACACCACTGGTAAGATATTATGCTCCTTTGGCTTCAGTTTTTTCCTGCAAATGTATCAAAGAGATAATTATCTATGTATGAAGTGAAAAGTTGAAAGCATAGTGAAATTTAAAGAATAATAATTACCTTGTCGTTTCTTATTTTGATTTCGAATCCAACAGCTGTAAAAAAAACTACTTTTATTGTTTTGAAGTTGCAGCGTCGTCATTATCTGTATTCAACTCAAACGATGGCCGTCAGCTAGATATTTTGCTCATTCTTCAATGAGAATGGATGTGTCGGTCTACATGATAATAACACCCAGCAGCCATAGAAACAGCCACACCCCATACCCACATCCACACTCACACACCCACACCTTCAAGGTTTGTGAGAAAATTTTTTGAAGAGATCTCTAGAAGGCAATTCAACCATTATACACCCATAGATTGATGTTGGTTCTAATAAGAGCCGCTTATTTTACCCGTGATCAATAGCGAACTTTTGACTTCACAATCTGAAAAGAAATTCGACCCCTTGACAAACCTCCATACAAAATATTAGCTTTTGCTAGTTGTTCAATGAGACTCTGAGTAGGGTCAAATTTCCAGCACACTATTTAAAACATAGTCACTCGAGATTGAATTGAACAACCTAATCTTCTTGTAACTGTTTGAATAATGAAAATAAATGGTTTCGTAAAGCTCATCAAGACCTATAAAATAAGCTACGTGGCATGAAGCCCAAAATGGGAAACCAGTGAAATATGAAGTAAAACAGAACTTTCCCACAATAAAAAACCACAACAGTTGTATCTAACTTTCTATTCAAGTTCTCATTCTATGATGCTGAAAAGTTGATCAGAGTCCAATATTCATTTTCTTTTCTATTGAAAGGGTCAAAATTTCAAAATGTTACTGTCCACAGAAAAAGGTTTTCTAGAGAGAGTACTAGTGTCGGTGTAGTGTCTTTGTGAAGCGAGAGAGGACAGAATTGGCACCTATCCATACACACGAACCCGCATTCACGCCAACACCATCACTTCTATAACAAACTGTTTGATAGGCAATTAAATACTTTTGGCCGGTGTCTGTTTAAAACTGAATGGAAGTGAAAGTTTCTCATTTTTGTGGTCTTACGAAACGCTCTGGGCATTGTTTTTGTAACTGTTTAATATTATCAAGGATAACTTGTCGATGATCTGCATTGTTGACTCCATAGTTTGCAAGCATTTCATCGTCAACGTAATTCAGAAGCCAATATCCATCGATGTTGTATTTCTTGACGAAATCCATGTAAACCGTATACTGGTCACCCAATGATCGAAGCCACTTACACACATCATCGCAAGAACAGACATCATCCAGAATATAAATTCCTATAAAGAAAAGTAAATTTGGCAGATTGTTTAATAAGTTCTTCTTAAGGCCTACTTTAGGTCAAAGCATGTAATTTCTTCCGAGGGGCGTAAAAAAGGAGAAACGGAAGGTGGGAAGGATATGGAGTGTAGCACAATCCTGCTTTCAAAATTTGTCCATGTACTTGGTTACACTTCTGTTTCTGCTAGTGAAACTTTTTTTGATTCTATATAGTTAGAAGTTTAAAGATCTTACGTTGAGGTAGAAATGAGTAATCCTCGTGTTCCACTGCCTTTCGACCAGTAGCTCCATATTGCATATTTGAATCGAATTTCAAAGTTTCGGACGGATCGACAAAAGTGCGACTTCGTGGCCGAGAACTTGCTGCGACGCCAGTAAATTGTTTGACTGTTGAAATTGAATCTGATCGTGTATATATTTTTTTTGCCGATGATTGCATCTGATAGTTTGGATTTTTTTCCGACACTTGTAACTCATTTAAATTTGTCTCCTTTTCGTAAGGTGACTCATTAAGAGTCTCGAAAGATATTTTTGAAGTTTTGGATCCTTCTGGTGACCATTTTGTTCCTTCATAAGCGATCCACTTGCTCAAACATTGAATAAAATTTGTAGCGTATACTTCTTTTGTCCATTCTTTGGGTAGATTTTCATAACCATAATAGGCACCGGCTAATTGACCATAGATAGCTGCAGTTGTATCAGTGTCATCACCAAGATTCACAGCTGCAAGAACACCAGCTCGGAAAGAGTCCTTCTCAGACCAAAAGGCCCATAAAGCGGCTTCGAGAGCACTGACAATGTATCCTTTACCTCGAATGCCTCCATCGTATCCACCTTTCTTGTAAGAGCCTTGAACAATTTTTTTAATGTCCGGATGAAGCGGTTTATTACGGAACCATTCTTTATGGTTTTCGTAGAAATTTTCATCAAGTAGTTCCTCTCTTGTTGCACCATTGACAGCAGCCACGATTAAAGCACCATAGTAACGACAGGCATCATAGACTTTGTCATCACCATGAGTTATTAATCCACTAAGTCCTGAATACTCGATAGCCTCAATAGGATGTTTATAAAAGAACAGTGGCACAGGTGCGAGTCGCATTAAAGCTCCATTACCAGCTACACCTTTTTCACTGCAATTCACGTCGAACTTCTTCAAGAGTTCAGGGTCTGAAAGAAAATCTAATTGATCAAGAGGAATTTTATGTTTAGCGGCGAAGTGTATTTGGCGACGTTCAAATTCCCTCAGTGACTGTTTGGTGGCCGCACCAATATCGAAACATCTTCCTGTAGAAGACATATACCCATTTTTGTACCACCATGTGTAACGAACTAGTTGATCGTAAGGTACATAATCTTGACGAGCTACCAATGAATTTGCAAGACAAAGAGCCATCGATGTATCATCGGTAAACTAAAACAATCATATATTGTCAAATCCCTGATATCTACAAAATAAATTTATGATATGACTAACTGAAGTGAACGCTTTCTTTCCCATAATTTAGAGAACAGCTAGCAATTTGTTGATCATTTAATAGCTTGTGATGAAAGTATTTCTTCTGGATGAGACTTTTGGGGCATTTTAAGGATCACAAAATCTTTCATAATTAGACAAAAATGCTGATTATTCTCCTTATAGACATGGAACACCTACATTCTAGTTATACAATAACATACCAAAAGAACACGTTAGATTCCTTCTCAGTATGAAAATAGTTTTAGTGGATAAATAGATGACGAGCAATGCAAGAAAGATCTTATCCATCGTCCATGAATAGTGCTTCTCAACTTAGCATTATTGCTTCCCATTAAGATTTTTATCGAGGAACTAATTTTTCAGTCTTGGTATGAACTTATTCGAGTGTTACTTCATGTGAAGACAAGAATTTGATTTGAATAGAAGATTACCTGCCCTTTTTTAAGACCCCATGTGCCGCCATCTTTTAGTTCGGTTACTGGATTTTGAACGGGGTAATGTCGAGGTCGAAATTCGACATAAGCGCCAAGAGCATCGCCTAATGCCATTCCGATCATCGAACCATGAATTCGATTCACTATATCATTATCGACATTATTTGGAGGATCTTTCATATCTTTTTCAAGTTTATCAAGCCTGTTGATCGCTTCGCCCTGATTGGAATGCTGATCAAGCCATGGTTTATCTAAAGACATATACGTATATCTGTATAATAGACTGCCTCCTGCAAGTATTCATTAGAAAACTTTCTTCCCCATGAACATGAAAGATTTTCTTTGTTTTCGTTTAAAAGATCTTCATATTTTACCTGTTTTGAATTGACATGTAGAATGTCTTTTTGATGGTTCAGGACTTCCTAAAAGATAACTAGGTGAAGTTATTGTCATAGCCATGAAAACTGTTAAGTTAAAATATTCGATTGGGTAATACAGAAAGAGAAAAAAGTATGAAAATATGGCAGTTATTTATATTGTGGATGGGTACCAGTGAGTTTGATTATGTCATCATGGCAAGTTTTCTATGCCCCTAATCTCATCGCCGCTCATGTGAAAAAAAAAACATGAATATTAATGAGAATTCAATTTTTCTTTTTATCTTAGGTGCTAGGAGTGTTACTTAAACTTTGTTCGATGTTGACGTTTTGTTTTACTTACGTATATAGATAAGAAACTACATTATTATTCTGACAAAAATTCGAATTCTGGCTCCTATGCAAGATCGTCGAAAAAATATTGATACCTATACGGTTTCTTTGTTGATAGGTTGCCATCATAAAAAAAACTCGTTGATTGTGTTGAATGAAATAATGTTTTAATTCGTATATTGTTAACGAGAGTGCAATCGAAAGACTTTATCTTTTCTTTTCTTCCTTTTCTCCATTTTCTCATGTGCACTGCAGACGAACAGAGATTAACAAGCAAGTATCTTCAAGGTAGAAAAAAAACTGATATAAAAACATACGAACATCTTACAACAATATTGTTTGACAAAGAACGATAAAATACTGCATCTGTCTTCTTGCGCAAATAAAAAGTGCAAAAAAGTAGTGAAAAAAATGAGACAACATTGTTTCTTACAAACAGTTGTATCAAGAAACTTCACACAACAAGAAAGTGATCATAATATTATTATCTCAAATATAAAAATAACACATAAATTCTACTAACGTCTTCAGTTTTTCTATGCATTGATACACACTTCGAATATGTCAAAGCAACGGTTTTAAGCTGTTAGAAGGTTTTTTATTGCTAATTAAAAGGTTTTCAACAGATAATTTAGTAACTTTTGAGTTGATGCTGACTGTGAACCTATTTATGTATGAAAGTAATCATACATGAGATTTAGATTCAATATCTGATAAATTAGTAAATGTAAAAGTTGTTTAATCAGAATTTTTTATTCTATAATAAGAAGGGAACTTTCAATATTATACGACCATTTTCAACCAAATACCAGGACTTTTGAACAGATGTCTGAAATAAATTCGATTACCATTTTTGATGATTCTATTGATTTACATCGTCTATTAATACATAATGTTATATCATTAAATTATCTTAAATTACAGTTGATTTAGATGATATTTCTAGGTTATGATATCTATGTTTATGATGTTATAAAGAGTATATACAATTAAATATTTCATCACTACATCTCTCTCTCTCTTTTTCTTTCTTATTTTGTTTCTTGTGTTGTAACATCTGTTTTAAATTTCTAGTATTCGATTGAAAATGATCGTATAAGATCGAAAATGCCCTTATTATTATACAATGAAAAGTTCTGATTAAAAAGCTTCTACATTTACTCATTTATTAGATGTGAAACTATTTGATGAACACGGCTGTAACGGCGCATTGCGTACCATCAATGATTGGAAAACATCAAACAGTGAAGACGTTGGCTGTGAGATCGAGACAATGAATTCTTAGGTGATTCTGACTGTTTTCGAGATCAAGTGATTCGTTCGAAGATATCATTAAAGAATGCAGGAAAGAAAGTCACACTGATCATCAACATATTTTGGTTATGGAAGCCACCTTTGAAATCGGCACTAAAACTTACTGACTATTGGTACTGATCAGAGACAAAGTTCATCTGAACGAACTCAATGAAACCAAATTACAAAGTGTTGTTGAAACTATCAAAAATGGATCGCAGGTGTGAATGTGGGTGTGGACGTCCGTGTGGTTCATCTCTTCACTTGCATGTATATCTACAACCACATCCACACTTCAACACTTATAAATCTTCTTCCTGATGGCAAACTAAGACAAAATGTGTAGATTATTACTAATGACCAAGGATTAGCAATGAATTTGGCCAACTTATCTTTCCACACTGTCTCTATGTGATGAAAAGCGACAACTTCTGTTATCCTGCATATCTGCTCATAAAAGTGCGAGTGGAAGAGAGTGAATGGAAGGTCCACACCAACATTCATCCTCAAGGATGACGCTATCCGATGATTTGGGGAAGGAACTTTGAAAAAAGCGATTGAGGGCAACAAGTTTAATACAGGAGTTAAAAAATAGTAAAAAACGAGTGGTACCATTTCAAAGCCGTACCAAACGCTTCATTCTTTATACTTTTTTTGTTTCTGAGAGATCATCAAAATGTCGCGTACTACCAATACATTGTCCAAATTGAAATGATAATGCACACAACTCTATTTTGTATTATTCAAAACTAAGACATGTTGAGAAATCGAAAATAATATTTTAAATGATTGATGTGTTCGTTTTTGTATTTTTGCGTCCAGAGCATCACAGTTTACGAGGCTTTCTTTTCGTTAAGAATCTTGTCGATTAGTTCGAAAAATTGAAGATTTCTTGGATCAGTCAGCAATGTATCGAAATCAACGTGATTGCGCACTTGAATGAAAGCTAAGTGTAACGAAGGTGAAGCAAAAGCAAGACTACCACCGAGACCTAATAACGAAAAGACATATTTTAGATCATATGGTACTGGCATAGCCATTAATTCATGGCTTCTACGTAGTAACTGCTAATACTTGAATCAGCAGTAGTATTCTATATTTTCTGTATGAGAACTGAGAGTTGGTTTTTTTAGACTAGTCAAAAGAAATAGATTGAATGTATTTTGAAAACTTTCTAAAGTGAATGAGAAATACTAGTAAAGTTATATATCTGTAGAGACCTCATCATGATGACCGAATCCGTCTTCGGCTAGCACATGGAAAAAGTCACCATACACTTCGAATCCTCCTCTTGAAAATTGTGTTTTCAAGCCAAAAAAGGACCGATCGATCTCACCTGGTAGTGTCATATTTTCAGTAGCCAATGTCAAAGTTTTCTTGCTCACAAGACATGTTGTTTTTTGCCCATCTTCATTTACATCACCAATGAGCAATGAGTGAATTCGTGCCAATGTATGAGCATTGGGCATGCCATTAACAGCTGGCAAAACAGTTTGATGTATTGACAGCTGATTGAATGATGATTCACCCGTATCACTTAATATTAAAGGGATAGCACCACTGTATGTCATAGCCTTTTCGGTGCAAGGGTCCATGTGTGTTGCACTAGGACAATCTGCGCCACTCTTGAAGATAAAAGAGAAATAAAGCATGTAATCAGCGGTATGCTCGTTTCATCACTCCAAGCAGATATCGAAATTTTCTACCTAATTAAGCCAAGCATCCGATCTAGAGTAAACTTTCCCTATTTGTTTTTTTTTTATCTGTAACCGTAAATTATTTTGAATCGTTCATATGCATGGATCCTTACATAAGAAATATCGAACATTCTAATCATGATTATCTTTTTTGTTTTTACTGTTTTTAACAGATAATGCATATTTTCTAATGATTTCTAGAAAACAGTGCATGATTTTTAGTTTTTTCGTATCTGATCGAAAAGTATTCAACTGTACACGATTATACTTTTTTTGCACTTAAAATTGAAATATATCCTCAATCTGCATTTGATGAGATAAGACTCAGAACAAATATTGCTTTCAATTTGAAACGTCCAATCTCATTGCTTCATCCATTCGCAGTATTAAAAAGTGTTTACATGATGTATTTCGAAATATATAGTTCTTGAAACAGATCAATATTTGTACTGGATGTTCATCTCATCAAGCTCCGTCTCATTGATTTTCAAAATGAAAACTCATATAGGAAACAGTTTCTCGTGATAAGTCGCAGGCCATGGGTTATATCAATGAGCGTTAATCGTTGATACTTTCATGAACTTAACGGTGTACACTGAAATTCTATGAGACTATATTCAGCCATTGCAGCAGTCCTTCTTTCTTTCTTGACATGTTCTTCTTTTTCAATTTTTAATGGAATTTAACTATCAGAACATGGATAAAACACGATAAAGATATCTAGATAACTTCCATCATCGACAGAGTGTTGATAGAACCCCAGATATTTTTATTTTCAATGAACTCCAGAAAAAAATCCGTCCTACATTGCATAAAATATCGGCGTAGAATCTCAAGACACGTAGTACTTGCATTTAAACGTTGGGTTATGTAAAATATCCACCAGGGTTGTTCTATGTGACGAAGCCAAATAGTGTCAAGTGAAACCTATGGGAGTCATGTCCATGTGAATCACTAGATGTTGAACAAAATAGGACGATGTTGTAACTGATATACAGAAGCATCAGAGAAAAAATAATTCGCTATCATTTGATTATATACGAATGCATTCATTTACAAGAGTTTTCAAATAAGTACGAATCTTAGCCGTAGCATATTTTAGGAGTTCGTTAAGAAAAACCGAAAAGATGTGTCTTCTATTCAAATATTTGCAGTAAATGTCAGTCTTCGAGTTTTTGTCAATAAGAGTGAGAAGAAATGCATGACATCATTGGTAGAGCTTTGTAAACAGTTATAAATAGAATACGCGTGTTACAAATAAGGTTGTCATTATAGGTCATAGGTATTTAAGCCTATCCTTCCTTGTCCACAGAACATCCAAAACCGATCTTGGCTTTTGACGAATTGATCAAGCTCTTGCATTATTTCTAAACAGTAACATTTTATCTTTTGAACTAAAGACACTATAAACTAATCGATGCCCTAGAAAAATGATATACTATTCTGTGACACTAAACTATTCTATATTTTAGTCATGACATTAGAATAACTAAATTTTCATATGCTATCGATATTGTTCTACAGAATAGCTATACTTCCTTTGCTCAGCTGTGCGGTTCAACTTAGCCTAAAAGCTCTACCGTTATGAAGTCAAGAATTTCTGAAAACACATTTTAACGCCTTAGGCGTGGTTCCCGTTTGAGTGTTTTCATGTTCATATGGAAAACACACAAAAATAGTCACTTTTATCATAAAAAGTGCATGAAGACGCTTAGAGAGACAAGTTTTACATCTGAAAAATATGCAGAAGTTCTTTCACAATATTTTTGACGCACACCATACATAAAAAGTTATCTTCATTTATAAAACACGTCAAAATATTGTCAAAATCACGATTAACGTGTTTCAATGCATTTTCAGAAATATTTGTCTGCCTAGGCAGTGTCCTTGGCAGAGCTCATTGATGAAATCAATAGTGTGATTTTGTTAAGAGAAAGTACTGCCTATAGGAGTTTTCAATACGAAAACTGATAAGAAAGATCTTGACAATTCGTATATTCATTATAAGTATCGATCTGTTTCGATTTGAAAGAAAAACTATATCTGAATTTGATGCTACCGTATTCGGATATAGCACACAAGATCGAGGCCTTAGAATAACTGTAACATGTCGCACCATAATACCTATTCTCCGAACAACAACTGACACTTATTTTCAATATCAGAAGATCTAGCAAAGCAACTAGTTGTGTGGAAGAAAAACCAAGAAAAAAATTCTCGGCTTTTTTCATTGGAGACTACAACAGTGTGAAAAAGAAAAAAGCTTTAGATCGAATCAAAAGCTCGTATTGAAAGTTTACTTTGAATGGGAATGTCGACTAAAACTGAATATGAAATGCCAATGTCTGCCATTGTAAGAAAACTAAAGCGCTTTCTCTTACGCTTTGTTGAGTGCACTGGGTGTGGGTGTGAGTCTTGGAGTAAAGTGGAACACCGACATTTACATCCCACACCCACACACCCACTGGCTATTTATTTTGATAAGAGTAGTAAAGTCTGTCTTCAACAAGTTTTATCAAACAAAAAATGGCATATCTATAAAATAGTTTTCAACCGAATCGGCTACAACTCTGATATACTGATTCTTCTAGCAACAAATAAATTTTATTTATGTAAAGCTATACTCATATGCTGATAATGTTCAATTATCAGTTCAGCAAAATAAATTTCGACTTCGAATGTTTCTGTTTGTATTGGATTGACTTATGAAAAAGTCGTTGATGATTCCTTTCGAGTTTGATTTCATGTGAAACAGCATCTTTCGATCATGACAAATGATCGGAATAATAAAATCATAAGTACACGTTTCAGTTACTGAAAAACTAAGATTTTGGTTTTGTGGAGCGTTTATCTTTAAACATTTGATAATAATTTTTATTTTCTTATATTCTTGTTAGAAACAGTTTCCACTATTCAAATTACTATTCGAAATCTTTCTAACGGTTACAACAATGGAAAACAATTGAAAACAAAAGTCGTTGAATAAATTTTTGTATTCACTGTATATCTACCAGAATTTAAAGTAGCTCATACCGAGCATTTCGGTTTTTGCATTTGCATTAGACTATCTTAAAAGATCGTTTTTTTTTCATGAGAATTCGGTAAAAAAGAAACCAATTTTTTGTTCTAAATATTCCTTGGGAAATGTTAATATTTTTGAAGTCCAACTTCGAATGAACAAGTAGAATGCTTTTCTTTTTCTTCTTTTTTTTATTGAGAGATACAATGAAATGTCGAATCTTCTAAAATAGTTATTTAAATTGAAAAATGAATTATACTTAAAATTGCCAAACTTTATATCATCTGAAAGAAATATTATCTCATGTTGATGATAATCTAAGTTTTATCAATTTCAACAAGAAATAAAATGCAACAACTTTTTTAGAACAGTTCCACTCTGTTGACTATCAGTGATTGGATCATCGAATAGAGATCTATTTCACATTGCACAAAAATGAACATTGATCTGTTTACTACATTTGACATGAATTTCATTGAACAAGTATGATTTTTTCTTCTTCTTTGTCGTCACTCGTCATCTTCTCTTTCGGAGAATGTTTTATTACTACTATGTGCAGCCCTTCTCATAGAGTGCTTATTTGATAAGAATTTAAAAAAAAGGAAAGCAAAGAAGGCAAACATTGACAACAGCGAAAGATAAAGGTTTGAGACGTTGCAAAAACAAGACACGAATCATTCAAACAAAGAAACAAGCCAGCAGTATAAGACGCAAAACGACATTATCAGCAACAATATTTTATCAACTTTAATTACAAAGTTTTGACTTCAATTGTTTGATAGTGATGAGTAAATTATAGGAAAGGTACGAAAAGCAAAAGAATTCATTTTGAATATTATATACTTAGCACCAAGACACTGAGAACAGTCTACTTCTATTTTCTTTCCACTGTGCTCATGAATTTCAGTTATCAAAGAGATAAGAAATCAAAACGAATATAACGTAACTGTAAAATTTTATGAGACTAAACATTACAAAAAACATGAATACAATTGTAAATTTTGGGTGTATAAAAATAGCAGTAAGAAAGCTTTCGGTCGCGAATCAATCTCTCGCACGAAAATCGAAACCTGTAAGTGACAGTGCGATACGTGACAATAAAGATGAAAAGCTTCCGATCATAACAAAATTCGTAAAAGTGAGTGCAAAAAGATTCGTTTCCCTCACCGATGCTACGTAACTAGAGGGACAACTTTAGCTACTCGTATTAGTGTCGACTACTAAGGACTAATCACTCAAAGCTACATGGCAATGTGCCTGGCTGTAGACGAAACAGCTTCGTGGTAGTCAACAATGAGTGAAATTCCAATGGAAAAGCTTTGGTGCATAGAGTAACTTGTCAGAGTGAGAGCTGAAAGCTTCAAGTGGTATACGAATCGCTCAGAGCCATGGCGAAAACGTTCTGCTTTCATAAACCTCGGCGATAGTAAAGCGATAGAACTCGAGATCACCCAGTCATTAACCAGAATGAGAGCGAAATTTTTCAAGTCATATTAAAGGCTATGAGAAAGACGACCACGTATTTAAATTCACATCGGACTAATGAGACGGCGCGGTAAAAACATTTAGCCCACCTATCGGTGCGTCTAGTTTAGAATGAGTAGTGTTGAACATGGCAAAATTATGTCCTAAAAGGACATCAAAAGTGACAGATCACTCATCAATTCGACTAAGTGCCCGCGAAGAGTATCATGTCATATTGGAATTCTTGAGACTTACATCCATATCCTTAGGATCACAGGTGAATGTATAAGAAGACAGAAAGAAAGCCTAATGCGATTCATCAAAATGATTTCATGAAAGATGCTCCCGCGACAAGGCTGCAGGTGTAGATAGGTGAAGAAGTGGCGGATATTGATGTCCAGAGCCGCAGCCTTCTTCTCATCGGTACACCGACCCACACGCACACACCAAGAAAAAAGATAAGATATATAAAGTGTTTTCATGATGTAAAAGTAACAAACGAATCGTTTGAGAAAAAACAAGCAAACAAGTGTAAGGCAGAAAAAGAACTAAAATTATCAGGAACACCTCATTCAAGTTATCTTGAATATTTTGCCTATCAGTACGTGAGCATGGTGAGTAACTCCAGAAGATGATTCGAGAAAAAAACCAAATNGATGAGATAAGATGAGATCAGAAAAAATGATTTTTTCGCAGCGTCGAAAATTGGTCGCACACAATTTTGCTTTTTTTGAAAACAAAAAGTACAGAATTAAAATAAGATTTACTTTGTAAATTGTAGTTCTTTTCACGCTGCATCTCCTGGTATATTTTGTTTTTTTAGAACAACGTATTAAGTGATGCAAAAATGAAATGGAAAAAGGCCGTTTTTTTGTCCGAGGGAGACTCTTGTTCTCTCTCAACAAGTTCTAACTAAATTAAAGAATACGACTATATAATTAATTTGCTTCTGTATTTTATTAGCAGTTTTTCTAGATGAATCAGAGTTGTACATGTTGAAGCAATACTAGACCAGTTCAAACCGATCAGTTCATAAAGTTTTTCTCCGATGATAAAATTGGTCTTAGTGGCAAAATCTCGTTCCTACTACCTACAGATTTTTACGTTTGTATTTTCTTGAATACTTATATTGCAATGAGCCGAATTCTCAATTCGCTTATAAGACTCTCGATAATAAACATAGGAGTCGATTAGAGGTTTTAACTGGTCTAAAATTTTTGAACTGGTTCAGTTCGACTCGTTAAGATGATAGACCAACTCGATCCGACCGGTTCAAGAAAGTTCTTAGACCTGCGAAAATTAATTAGTTAGCAGAAATAGCTTAAAAGACATTCATTTTCCTTTTGTCGCTAAGATTTCTATAAATCTCTAAGAAGAAATCTCATATTCTAGTCGTTTATATTTGTTTAATTTTTCAAAGATAAATATGCGGGATATCTATATATAACATGAAAAATAGCGTAATTTATCCATCAACTAATTGGTACATTTCAAATTTTGAATTTTTCACACTGAACCTTTACAAACAGACCTAACACTTCTTTTCTTACGACGATTCAAACCTATGTTTGATGATCGTCAACAAAGCATGGATCAGATACTTTTAACTAAAGTAACACAGTTTTGATTGCATTTTATACAGAAATAAAAAAATGTGGACGAGCAGAAGAAAATCAAACACAATCTTTGAAACCACACTGGTTATTTATTTTGATAAGAGTAGTCAAGTCTGTCCTCAACAAGTTTTATCAAACAAAAAAATGGCATATCTATAAAATAGTTTTCAACCAAACGGGCTGCAACTCTGATATTCTGATTCTTCTAGCAACAAATAAATTTTATTTATGTAAAGCTATACTCATATTCTGATAATGTTCAATGATCAGTTCAGCAAAATATATTTCGATTTCGAATGTTTCTATTTGTATTGGATTGACTTATGAAAAAGTCATTGATGATGTCTTTCCAGTTTGGTTTCATCTGAAACTGCATCTTTCGATCATGACAAATGATAGTAATAATAAAATCATAAGTACACGTTTCAGGCACTGAAAAACTAAGATTTTGGTTTTGTGGAGCGTTCATCTTTAAACATTTGATAATAATTTTTATTTTATTATGTTCTTGTTAGAAACAGTTTCCACTATTTAAATTACTATTCGGAATCTTTCTAACGGTTACAACAATGGAAAACAATTGAAAATAAAAGTCGTTGAACAAATTTTGGTATTCACTGTATGTCTACCAGAATTAAAAGTTTCATAAGAATTCGGTAAAAAATAAACCAATTTTCGTTCTAAATATTCCTTGGGAAATGTTAATATTTTTGAAGTCCAACTTCGAATGAACGAGTAGGATGCTTTTCTTTTTCTTCTTTTTTTTTTGAGAGATGCGATGAAATGTCAAATCTTCTAATATAGCTATTTAAATTGAAAAATGAATCATACTTAAAATTATCAATCTTTATATCATCTGAAAGAAACATTATCTCATGTTGATGATAATCTAAGTTTTATCAATTTCAACATGAAATTAAATGCAACAACTTTTTTAGAATAATTCCACTCTGTTGACTATCAGTGATTGGATCATTGAATAGAGATCTAGTTCACATTGCACAAAAATGAACATTGATCTGTTTACTACATTTGACATGAATTTCATTGAACAAGTATGAGGTTTTTTCTTCTTTGTCGTCACTCGTCATCTTCTCTTTCGGAGAATGTTTTATTACTACTATGTGCAGCCCTTCTCGTAGTGCTTATTTGATAAGAATTTAAAAAAACGACAGCAAAGAAGACAAACATAGACAGCAACGAAAGATAAATGTTTGACACGTTGCAAAAGCAAGATACGAATCATTCAAAAACAAATAAGCCAACAGCGTAAGACGCAAAAGAATTTTATCAATAACAACATATTGTCAGTTTTAATTACAAAGTTTCGACTTCAATTACTTGATTGTGGTGAGTAAATTACAAGAAAGGTACGAAAAGCAAAAGAAACCATTTTGAATATTATATACTTAGCACGAAGACACTGCGAACAGTCTATTTCTATTTTCTTTTCACTCTGCTCATGAATTTCAGTTATCAAAGAGATAAGAAACCAAAACGAATACAACGTAACTGTAAAATTTTATGAGACTAAGCATATATATAACACGAATACAATTGTAAACTTTGGGTGTATAAAAAATAACGGTGAGAAGGCTTTCGGTCGCGAACCAATCTCTTGCGTGAAAATCGAAACCTGTAAGTGAGAGCACGATACGTGATAATAAAGACGAAACGCTTCCGATCATAACAAAATCCGTAAAAGTGAGTTAAAAAAACTTCGCATTCCTCATCGATGCTACGTAACTAGAGGAACAACTTTGGTTATTTGTATTAGTGTCGACTATTAAGGACTCATCACTCAAAGCTATATGGCAATGTGTCTAGCTGTAGACGAAACAGCTTCGTGGTAGTCAACAATGAGTGGAGCTCCAACAAAAAAGCTTTGGTGAATAGACTAACTTGTCAAATTGAGAGCTGAAAGCTTCAAATGGCATACGAATCGCTCAGAGCCATGGCGAAAAACTTTTGCTCTCACAAACCTGGGTGACAGTAATGGCACAGGACTCGAGATCGCCCAGTCATTAACCAGAATGAGAGTGAGAATTTTCAAGTCATATTGAAGGCTATGAGAAGACGGCCACGTATTTAAACCCACATCGGGCTAATGAGACGGCACGGTAAAAACATTTAGCCCACCTATTGATGCATCTAGTTTAGGATGAATAGTGTTGGACACCGCAAAATTATGTCCTAAAAGGAAATCAAAAGTGACAGAGCATCCACCAATTTGACTAAGTGCCCGAGAANGACGATGTTTTAAATGATGTATTGTCCAATAACATTATCTCTTTTAATAATAGTGATATCAACAGAAGAAACGCGATAATTAAGATCTCGAAATAGACCAGTATTATATTCAATGATTAAAAACACAGCGTATTTTATCTAACTATCATGCATTTGTGTTTCATTACTAATTATCATTCTGCAATCGGCTGTGTTCATACCTTTATTGTCGACCGATGTCTACTATCGACATGAGTTTGTGAAAAAATGCCGACTGAAAGTACTTTATGAGAATAGTAATGATTTTTTCTGACAAATTGTTTAATATTTTTACAGAAGTTTATCCAATGACAAGTAACAGTGACTCCATGTAGTGCTATGCTCTTCAAGCTCGTTCAAATTTTGAAATACGCTTCCATCATAACAGTTGATGATTTTAATAAAATAATATGGTCATCAGAATACTTTTTGATTTAGAGAAAACCAATGAATTGATACAAAAGTTTTATGAATTCTGGTGAATCTAAAAATATTTCAGAGTTTACTACAGTTCATAAAGATGTAAGAAATCCACCAGATTGCACCGGATTATGGAAGAATATTCATTAATACTTAACATTCTGATAAAACTAAAAATTCATGAATGGAAAATTCACTTGAAGAGAAGTATTACTACTTCTTAATACATAGAGATATAGCGTTGAAATGTTTTAAGAGAAAAAGTGCTTCCTGTATTCTGTGGAAGTCTAGTAAATTCAAACGGATCTCAATAGGTTTCAATGAATTCATTATTGCATCGGTTGGAGTTCCGTAAATCGCGTTACGTTCGATTTGCAATTTGCATTTTGAAGAAAGCAATAGAATTAATGTGATCAGTATGAAAATGAAAAGTCAAATTAGTTAACTTAAAACGAAAACAAATAGAGTGAAATGAACATGATAGAATAAGAAAATTATGGAAGTCGATTCAAAGTTTGAAAATATGTGTATACAAGACTACAGCACAAAACAAACATAACAATAACTTATGTAAGGAAACTTGTATTCTACTGTTAGTCTCTCAGTGTGCAACATATTCAGCAGTCAAAATCCTTAAAAATAAATTTATGCAAGAGCCGTTATCATGAGTCTTTTCAAGTGAATCATAAAAAATTTATCAGCTATCTTTGATATTATATTTGTAACTGAAAAGTTTAAGCGAGAATCATACTTTACAGTTCTGTTTTAAACTTAAATAATTAATATTTTGTCTATTTTTCCGACGTCAGCAATGCTTCTTGATGTTTTCTGCTTACAAAAAATTGAAATAATTCAGTAAAAAATGAAATATAATTTTTATTTTTCAAATTTAAATGAATAAATCAACACGTCTTATATATCTAATGAAAATGATTATCTATATGAATTATGTTACAGATTAAATAGTTCAAAAGTCAAACTTATATACTATATGATAATAATAGCAATAAAAAGCATCACTTGATGATGATACACACTGATGAAAATAAATGATGAGGAATTTTAGGCCCAATGAAATAAATTTCGATTCGATTTATACATGCGTGTACTTTTGTCTGATTGGTATATGATAAAATCGTTCAGGTTTTACTTCAATCTCGATTTCATCCGAATCAGTTTCTTTTAATTTTGAGATATTACTAAAAGAATATTCCCTGATATGTCTATATTGGGTGTGGGTATAGTTGAAGAAAAGACTATATCCACATAACGTTCGAAATGATCATCACCTCTTTCTTCATCAGTTTGTTTTAATTGAAGTAACACCGAAATCAATTATGATAACTTTCTAATTTGAATATTAGCTGCGTTGTACCTTTTCAAACATATTCTTAATTTTGTCGCTATTATGTTTCATTTTATTTTCCTTCCGATCTTGGAGTGAATATTCTGTCTAGTTCTCACTTAAGATATAATGAGCTCATCTAAATCTTCAGGCTCTATCATCTCCTTCCTTGGTCATTTGAGTGATGATTTGTAGAATGATTGAAGAAAATGCATGAAAAATGGGACCAAGAAACTTGAGAAAAGTTTTTTTTTTTTTAATAAAATGTTTTCGAACCAATAAAGATAATACGCGATAAGAATGCATTGTGTAATATATGACGACGATCATTGCTACTCCTGATATCAATATTCGAAAGCTTCAAAAAAGTTAGATAAATTAGAGATCGTAATAAACAGAATAGTACCTACAAAGCGTATGTAAAATTTATTCCCGCTACACGTAATGATAGAACAAACAGTTTTCTACAAAATGAGACGTCTTCCATCTCTATACGATGTTTGTTCGTGAAACTACATCAGGTTCATGGAATATTTTCAGCAGAATTTGTTTTTCAAGTCTTTCTTCTTCCAATGGTTACTGATGTGACTAAAACGTCATTTCCAAGGAGAGTGTGTTTGATTGACCGACTGATAGTCTTGATATATCCCAGACACCAATACTCTATTTCAATCATTGTTTCATTAGTGGCTCGTCTGGAACCGTTATGTGGAATAAAATGTTAATTAAGATTTCATCGAAAATCGGAATATGTTCCATTCGTTTACTAATAACTTTCTTCATTAACAATTCTATATTAGTATCTTGCGGAAAGTATTTTTTGCTGATACATTACTTTGTTTTATCCACACCAGTGATTGTTATTGGATTCAGATCGACGCATTATAAAAAATATTTATCAAAGATTTTACAAAACTAACACTTGTCAAATATGTAATAACAGAGTCAATATGTTTCTTTATTATTGAACATGTATTCAGTGTTTTTAATAATTATTTTTAAAAAATTAACATGGAAACTTGTATATTTTTTCATTCCACAACTCTTTATCTCTCTCAACAAATTCTAACTAAATCAAATAATACGATTGTATTATTAATTTGCTTTTATATTTTGTTAGCAGTTTTTCTAGATGGATCAGAATTGTAACCGCTGAAGAAATAATAGACCGGTTAAAACAGATCAGTTCATAAAGTTTTTTTCGGTGATAAATTGGTCTTAGGGGCAAAATTTCCTTCTGACTACCTACAGATTTTTACGTTTGTATTTTATTGAATATTTATATTGTAATGAACCGGATTCTTAGTTCACTTATAAGCTTACCAATAATAAAAATAGGGACTGACCCGAAGTTTTAACCAGTCTAGAAGTTTTCTACTAGTTCGGTTCGGCTCATCAAAATGGTAGACCAACCCGATCCAACCGGTTCAAGAAAGTTCTTAGACCTGTGAAAACCGGCAAAAAGTGGCTAGCTTGTTGGGTCATTATTAATTAGTTAGCAGAAATAGCTTAAAAAAACATTCATTTTCCTTTCGTCGCTAAGATTTTTATAAGTCTCTAAAAAGAAACCTCATATTTTAGTCGTTTATATCTGTTCAATTTTTCAAAGATAAATCTGCGAGATATCTATATATAGCATGAAAAATAGCGTAATTTATCCATCAACTGATTGATACATTTCGAATTTTGAATTTTCGCACTGAACCTTTACAAACAGACCTAACGTTTCTTTTCTTACGACAATCCAAATCTATGTTTGATCTTCAGCAAAACATGTATCAGATACTTTTAACTAAAGTAACACAGTTTTGATTGCATCGTGTAAAGAAATGAAAAAATGTGGACGAGCAGAAGAAAATCAAACATAATTTTTGAAACAACACTGGTTAATTATTTTGACAAGAGTATTCAAATTTGTCTTCAAAAAGTTTTAGCAGACAAAAAATGGCAAATCTATAAAATAGTTCTCAACTGGACAGACTACAACTCTAATATACTGATTCTTCTAGCAACAATTAATTTTATTTATATAAAGCTATACTCATATTCTGATAATGTTCAATTGTCTGTTCAACAAAATAAGTTTTGACTTTAAATGTTTCTGTGTGTATTGCATTGAATTATGGAAAAAATCGTTGGTGATTTCTTTCGAGTTTAATTTCATCTGAAACAGCATCTTTCGATCATGACAAATTATTGGAATAATACAATTATAAGTACACGTTTCAGTTACTGAAAAACTAAGATTTTGGTTTTGTGGAGCGTTTGTCCTTAAACATTTAATAATAATTTTTATTTTCTTATGCTCCTGTTAGAAACAGTTTCCACTACTCAAATTACTATTCGGAATCTTTCTAAACGGTTACAACAATGGAGAACAATTGAAAATAAAAGTTGTTGAATAAATTTTGGTATTCATTGTATATCTACCAGAATTTAAAGTAGCCCATACCTAGCATTTCGGTTTTTGCATTTACATTAGACTATCTTAAAAGATTGTTTTTTTTTTCATGAGACTTCGGTAAAAAATAAACTAATTTTTGTTCTAAATATTTCTTGGGAAATGTTAACATTTTTGAAGTGCAACTTCGAATGAACAAGTTGAATGTTTTTCTTTTTCTTCTTTTTTATTGATAGATGCAATGAAATGTCGAATCTTCTGAAATAGATATATAAATTGAAAAATGAATTATACTTAAAATTATCAATCTTTATACCATCTGAAAAAAATATTATCTCATGTTGATGATAATATAAGTTTTATCGATTTCAACATGAAATAAAATGCAAGAACTTTTTTTAGAACAGTCCTACTCTGTTAACTATCAGTGATTGAATCATCGAATAGAGATCTATATCACATTGTACAGAAATGAGCATTGATTTCTTTACTACATTTGACATGAATTTCATTGAACAAGTATGCTTTTTTTCCTTATTTGTCGTCACTCGTCATCTTCTCTTTCCGAGAATGTTTTATTGCTGCTATGTGCAGAACTTCTCAAAGAGAGCTTATTTGACAAAAATTTTAAAAAAAAAGAGAGAAAGCAAACATAAACAGCCTCGAAAGATAAAGGTTTGACACGTTACAAAAGCAAGATACGAATCATTCAAAAAAAAAAGCCAGCAGTGTAAGACGCAAAATAACTCTATCAATAACGATATATTATCAATTTTAATTAGAAATTTTCGACTTCAATTACTTGATAGTGGTGAGTAAATTATAAGAAAGGTACAAAAAGCAAAAGAAACCATTTTGAATGTTATTTACTTAGCATCAAGATACTGAGAACAGTCTATTTCTATTTTTCTTTCACTCTACTCATGAATTTTAGTTATTAGAGAGATAAGAAGCGGAAACGAATACAATGTAACTGTAAAATTTTATGATCTTAAGCAGTAAAAAGACCTCGAACACAATTGTAAGCTGTGAGTGTGTAAGAATAACAGTGAGAAAACTTTCAGTCGCGAACCAATCTACTCACATGAAAGTCGAAACCTGCAAATGACAGCGCAATACGTGACAACAAAGACGAAAAGCTTCTAGTCATGACGAAATCCGTAAAACTGAGTGCACAAAGCTTCCCTTCCCTAACTAATGCTACGGAGCTAGAGAGACAGCCATGGCTACTTGTGTTATTGTCGAACATTAAGGACCAATAAACTCAAAGGTACACGGCCATGTGCCAGACTGTAGACTAAACATCTTCGTGCCAATTAACAATGAATGGAACTCCAACGAAAACGTTTTGGGCTGTATGCTCGTACTTCGAAGTCGGAGTGCAAAATCTGAACCATTTCACCGCTTTCTTAGCGAGGTGGTGGTGAGAACCTCAGAGCCACAGAGAAATCCATAGAAGTAATTCAGAAAAACTTTGCGGAGTACACCAACTTGCCAGAATGAGGATTGAAAGCTTCAAGTAGCATTCGAATCGTTCATAGTAACAGCAAAAAATTCCTGCTCTTACAAACATGGATACCAGTAATGGAACAGGAGCCACGATCATCCAGCCATTTAGAAGAATATCAGCGAAAAGTTTCAAGTGATATTGGAAGTCATGCGAATGACGAAGATATAGAGTCCTCTGAGGTAATTCGGATCACAATCATCAAAAATTTGTTTTATTTTCGCTCGTTCTCAGACATTTTTTCTAATTTCGCAGTGAGTTTTGGAGCATAAGTAGTTCCAAGTGTCTTTTGTCTACTAGCGAAAGAATCTCCGAAAAATCATGCACTGAGAAAAAGTATCAGTCAAAATGGCAGACGCGGTAGCGAGCTGATCTGAATTACTCCATATGGGGTAATTCGGATCATCGCAGATTTTTTTACTAATTATCTCTTTTGAAATTCCTGCGACTAGTGATTCTGAAAGAGAATTTTTTTCTCTTCATTTTGGTATAATTTTGAATGAAAAAAGATTGAAATATAGATGAGATCCATCAAAAATTATATTACCTCATAAAATCACTGAAAAAAGTATTCTTATAGCAGGGTTCCATTCTTTCACAAAAGATTTCAAATCTGTAGTAGACATCAGGGCTCGAAACGGACCGCCCGGCCCGACGAAATTCTAATTCTTTCGTGTATAAAAGTTTATGTGTCATCAAATCGAGTAATGATCAAAAACTTTTATTACAGCCATTTCTTTCGAAATATTATTAGACAACAGTAAACCAACAGCTTTTTAATATGCACAATCTATTGATATAGTTTCTTACGATCGTTGTACTTATTTATTTATCTTTACGTTATGATTTCAATGATCTGATGTCATTAAATTCATAAATTAATCTATGGTGTGCTATGCAAAATTTTCTTTCGAAGCATGTTGTTGATCTTTAAGATCAATTCTGCATAAAATGCTTCTTAAAAAAAATTTTGCGCTGGGCCTGGGCCGGGCCAGGCCGTAGCCATTATATGGAGGTACCCATAGGTTCTCAAGAGGCATTATGTTGGGGTACTGTTAGACTGTTACTCTAACTAATATCTTTATTTCTTCATAACAAACAACTTGAGCTATTTGAACAGCTTTAGAACAACTCTACAACAACAACTACTCTTTTTTATATAAAAAAAGGAGAGTGAAAGAACATAAGTTAGTCTAATGACCAATGGACAGCATGAGACAAATAGTAGAGGTAGTGGTCGCAGATAGCGCCACTACCTAACACCTCCACCCATTACAAGTGAACAGATTTACCTGTTCACGAAAATGCACAGGTAAACAACAAATAACAAAACAGTAAAATAAGACTGAACAGGAAGATAAACCAAAAAATATGTAGTACTAAACGAGAAAGTAGCACGTAAAAAGAAAAAATGGAAGTTGAATGAACTACATGTGGAAAAAAATCTGTGACTATTGAAGTTCAAGTTGCATAATTAACGGTGACATTTAATTAATCGATCTCAGATCTTGTACCGTTACTTGTGCTCGATGATCTGTGTTAGCATGCTGTACCATATATGTTTTGTCGTTAAGCTTATCAATAATTTTGTATGGACCAATAAATTTGGAGGAGAATTTATTGATAGACGGATCACGATTACGGATTAAAACGTTTTGACCAATTAAATATTGGGGATTTGAACGATTACGGTCATATCGTTGTTTAGCTACATGTTGATGTGTCAGGTTGTTGTGTCTAGTTGCAAGTTTTGCGTGTTCAATAAATTGTTTCATTGCGTCATGATAATGTTGAACGTCTATAGGAAATATGGGGCTCGAAGTTAGATCAGCTATAAATCGAGGAATACGAGCGAACATTAATTCAAACGGTGTATAGCCTGTTGTAGCATGTTGAGTTGCATTATAATTAAATGTCGTTGGTAATAATTTTTCATCCCAATTGGACCGAGAATTATTAGAAAGTGCAACTAAATTAGGTACTAATGTGGCATTATGACGTTCACATTGACCGTTAGCCTGTGGATTGTACGGCGTAGTTTTTATATGACAACAATCAGCTAATTTGAGTAAGGATTTGTACAATGATGATGTGAAGTGGCGACCATTATCTGTGATAATTTCTAATGGGACGCCATAAATCATAAATACATCATATAATAAAAATCGAGCAGCTGTTGTTGAAGTATTATCATAAACGGCTTTGGTTACTACGAATTTGGAGAAAAGATCTGTAAGAACGATAATATATTTCTTACCAGACTTAGATTGAGGTACCGGTCCAACATAATCCATAGCTAGACGTTCCCACACACCACGGGGAGGTTCAATCGATTGTAAGTGTCCATCCGGTTTACGACGAGAAGGTTTATTTTTCCGACAATTAAGACATGATAATATGTGTTGTTCAATATCTTTGTACATGTTCGGCCAATAAAAGCGATCACGGATTTTATAAAAAGTTCGTTTAATACCAAAATGAGCACCATTAAATGTTGAGTTATGATAGGCTAATAGAACATCGCGAATTAAAGAAGCAGGAACATAACGAAGGTTAATCCGTCGACCAAATTTACGATTAACAATTTTATGAAGAACGTTATGATCATCCATAGCATAATTAGAAGGTAACGGACGGGTATTTTTAATTAGTTGTATATGAGAATCTTGATTCTGATGTTGATTTAATGTATCATTATCGAAAAATACGGGTACTGTTTTTTCTGATGAAGCTGATGATGTGGTTTTGGTTGGTGTTGTCGGTGTAGTAGATATGGATGGTTTTGTTGCTTGTTGAATTGGATGATCAGAGGAAGAGAGGTGTTTTTTTTTCATTGAACGTGTGGTGACGACATTGATCAGAACATTTTCAGTTTGAGTTGAAGAGTTCACGAAATTCGGGGCATCATAACAATTAGTATCCAGTTTATCAACTGGATAACGAGACAAAGCATCGGCAATAGTATTATCTTTTCCAGAGATATGCTGAACGATCATATCATATTCTTGTAATGTTGTCATCCAACGTTCAATACGAGTATTATGATATGGTTTCTTCATTAATGAAAGCAACGGTTTGTGATCCGTCTCAAGAGTGAACTGTTGCCCTTCAACATAAGTACGAAATTTTTGAGTAACACTCCACCATATGGCTAGTGCTTCTAATTCAATAGTGGAATAACGTTTTTCAGCAGGTTTTAAACTTCGTGAAGCGAACGCAACTGGTTTATAGATAAAAGTAGTTGATGCATCGTTAACGTCACTAATTTGTTTCTGTAAAAGGACTGCGCCAATACCAACATGCGATGCATCTGTTCGAATTATATAGGGTTGCGAGGGGTCAGGTAATACAAGTACTGTTGGAGATGTAATTGCATCTTTTAGTTGGTTAAAAGATGCTTGTTCTGTTTCGGTCCAAATAAAGGGAAAACCTTTTCGAGTAAATTTGTTGAGTGAAGCTGAAATTTGGGCAAACTGAGAGATAAATTTCCTATAAAAACCAACCATTTGTAAAAACGAATGGACAGCTTTACTTGATTTAGGTACTGGAAATTGTGAAATAGCACGAATATTATCATCGTTAGGAGAACAACCAACGGCACTAATCTTATGTCCCAAGAAAGAAATTTCATGTTGAAAAAATGAACATTTTTTGTAATTTAACTTAAAGTTTGACATATGTAGTACCCGACAGACTTTTTCAATATCCATCAGGTGTTGCTTAAAAGAACGCGAATAAACAACAATATCGTCTAAGTAGGCAAGACATACATCCCAACGTAATGATGCAAGTGTTTGATTCATTAATCTTTGAAAGACTGATGGAGAATTTTTTAAACCTTGTGGCAAACGATTAAAATGCCATAACCCATCATGAGTAATAAATGCAGTTTTATTACGTTCTTCAATAGCTAATGGTACTTGAAAATATCCACTACGTAAATCAAGTTTTGAAAAAATTTCGGAACCATTTAAACGTTCAATAACGTCATCAATACGTGGTAATGGATAAACATCTTTTTTGGTGATAGAATTGAGATTCCTATAATCAATACAAAATCGGGGAGATCCATCTCGTTTCTTAACAATAACAACTGGGGAAGCCCAAGGTGAGTTAGAAGGACTAATGATCCCATTATCTAACATTTTTTTAACTTCATCATTGATAATTTGTCTGTTGGTGGGTGATATACGACGGGGATGTGTAGCTAGAGGAGGATGACCACCAGTATCAATAGCACATTGAGGTGGACAATTAATTCCTTGGATACATGAATCATCGAAAAGGTGTTCATATTGGTGAAGTATTAAATAAGCTTTCATACGTTGGGTAGAATTTTTTATATGTTCAACTAATGTTTCAATGATTTTATTTTTGCATATTAAATGTTTATTACAACAAATGATGAGGTGTTGATAAAGTTCAGTTTCATTACAAAAACGAATATCACAATGAGTACATGAAAATAAAGGGGGATGAATAGAGGAAAAACTACGATAGTTCAATGTCTGTTCGTGAATAGTATTGATGTTAAATTGTTCGGTTGATTGTGAAATAAGTCCAAGTGAAGTATTTCTTGGAATAATCTTTTCACGCTTTGTATTGTTCGTGATTGAGATAATACCATGATAATTACGAATATGAAGAACAGCATGCGGAATGAGAACGAGTTTACTATGCTGTAATGCTAAATTCGGTGCAAAAATAACATCATTTGATGATTTAATTGGTACATACCCGCAAACAAATTTTTCATGAAATGGTGGAATAATAATAGAACGTTGTAGAAGCATAGTTAAGGGCTCATGACGTGGAATAGGTAGTAACGGAACAGAAGTAACATCACCATGAATATAAATAAGATTAGTGGAGAAACTAATAGTAACACGATTCTGTTCAATCCAATCTCTTCCTAATATCATTGAGCAAATTAAATCACTAGTAACATATGTATCAACCTTGGTATTAATATGATTAATTTTAACATTAAGGCGTACTAATCCAATAAGTGATATAAATCCACTATTAGCTGTGTGGACTTCATTTAAAGAACCGGGAACTATTGGACTATGCTGCATTAGTTTTAATGCATCTTCATGTATAAGTGATATAGCAGCGCCTGTATCCACTAGAATATGGGTTATAACATTATTAACAGGAACTTTAATTGATGATGAATAAGGGGCGAATGGTTTTGTATTTATTGTCGAGGTATCACCATCTCGATACCTCCTTAAATGTTTTTTCGATGCGGACAATTTTTGGCAATATGTCCGAATCGATAACATTGATAACATTGACGAGAATCGATTGATGTAAATGGATATTGAGAATAGTACGGACGATGTGAAGACGATGATTGTTGTGAAGCAGATGTTGACTGCATAAGAGGTGGTGATTGCATTTGATGGTGATGAGTATTTGAGGTACTTGAATGCATTTTAGTGGGTCGTTGTACAAGTGTAACTGTTTCATCAACAGTATCACCATCATTTAAATCGATATTTTGTGGGTGTGTTGAACCATATGCTAAACCATTTAATGTAAGCTGAATTTTTTCTTCATCTTGAGCAACCATGAGAAATTCAGAAGGAGTAGCAGGATGACGACGAATTACATGTGGAATTAATGAACTATTTAAACCTTTTGTTAAATGATGAATAATAATTGCAGAGCTCATACTTGGATCAGCTTGTAAACATAATTGAAGTTTATCAACATAATATTCAAGTACGGATTCCTGTGGTGATTGTCGTCGTTGTTCCATTTTTAACAATATTTGATTGAGTGATGGTTGATAAGCTTTAACAAGCTCAAGTTTAAATGTACACCAGTCCGAAATAGTAGATTTGTTATATCGAAACCATTTTTCTGCTGCTTCAGTTAAATATGATTGAATGGCTAAATATTTATTCGAACTTTGTAGTTGTGCTCGATCGAATACAATTTCAACATCATTTAACCATTTAACAACATCTTCATGAGGAACACCACTAAATTTAACAAGTGTTCTAATCTGTTCTTTAGCTAACGTGTTCATAAATTGTTCCTCCATATTTGATACAAAAACAGGATGATGAACAATAGAATTAATATAAATTTCTAAACAATGAATTTGATCAAAATCAATATCGGATAATCGTTGAGCTTCTTGTTGAAAAAGGTCTTTGTAACGTGTACGAGTTATCACCATAAACGAAATTTTAATAATAATTGAGATCACAATATCAGGAGCAAGGCTAAATCTTGATAAACCAGAAAAATAAACCGAATGAGGAGCACCAGGAAAAAAAACTTCACTAGAGGAAAGAAAAAAAAAAAAAAAAAATTTCTCGTGTTCGACGAATTGTGGTCGAAATGTATCACGACGGATCACGGCACCATTTGTTAGCCTGGCTCGGAGGAAAGGAAAGGAAAGGAAAGGAAAGAAACAGAACGGAGAAAAAGTGACCTTCGTGGGGATCGAACCCACACCTTCTGCTATCCGGGCAGATGTCCTAATCCAGTTAGACTAGAAGGACCAGCTCAATCTCCGTCTAGCGTCAGTATGTATCATCACTGACGCTAACACCTCCCCCGTTCGTGTGAGAGAGGTTCCCGGGCCACGGCACCAATTGTTAGACTGTTACTCTAACTAATATCTTTATTTCTTCATAACAAACAACTTGAGCTATTTGAACAGCTTTAAAACAACTCTACAACAACAACTACTCTTTTTTATATAAAAAAAGGAGAGTGAAAGAACATAAGTTAGTCTAATGATCAATGGACAGCATGAGACAAATAGTAGAGGTAGTGGTCGCAGATAGCGCCACTACCTAACAGGTACCCACAGGTCTTCAACCGACATTGTATGGGAGTACCCTTAGCGGCCGTCCGATAGGGGTGCCCATAGCTCTGAAGGGCCACTATATTGGAGCACCCGTAAGTCCTCCAGGGCCATCCTATGGTGGGTAGCCATAAGTCTACTCGAGGGCTATTATATCGGAGCACCCATAAGCCCTAAAGGGAGTAAGACAATTGTAAGACAGTTAAGGATCAAATGTCGAATAAGGCTATAAGAGGGGATGACTTTAAAGGAGTAAGGCAACAAGAAGATAAGTCTATAACGAGGCAAGCCTATACGGAGGAAAAGACTATAAGTGGGAAACACTATAGGGGATTAAAGCTATAACGAAGTAAGGCAATAAGGCAATAAGGGAATAATGCTATAAAGGGGTCACGCTATAAGAGGGTAAGAGTATAAAAGACTAAGGGAATAAGACAGTAAGACAATAAGGGGGTAAGGCGATTAGGAAGAAATTCTATAAGAGGAGAGCGCTTTAAGAGGGTTAGGCTACAAGTGGTAAGGCTATAAGATAGTAAAGCTAGATGGGGTATTATCAATATAAGAATATCACGTCGTAGAGCTTCTATATACATAATGTTGAGTGTCTATGTGTCTGTTACCGAATAAAAGGTTAGAGTTTTCAGGTCATACGTTAAAGAAAAACACGCTGTCGTGCAATATGCACGGGTTCTCACTAGTCACTAATAATACAATCTTCAAATTTATTAATATCATCATCATCATCATTAATTGAAAGAGCAGGTGTGCAACTAGCTCCCATGACCGGTGTCAACCTTGCTAAAGGGTCTCATCAGATGGCTTAATCTATCCTAGAGATTGAATTGCATAGTTTTGAATCTTTAGGATAGATTAAGCCATTTGATGAGACCCTTTAGCAAGGTTGAAACGAGTTACGGCTAGCTAGAACATACTCACCCACACCCTCACACCTACACCGTTTGAATATATAGGAGTTGTTTATTGTTTTTATTGCTCACCATGTACTATATAGATTCTAAAGATACCTGATTCTTATTGTTTGAGCAACAATCGAAACACGTCATATTTCGCTTTGAATCAAAAGCAAAATTTCTTATACACAGCCCACATCCACATCCTTCATAGCAATCATTTCCTGAATCATGATAGTTATTAGAGATTTTACTACTCATTGTATGTGATAATCATGAATAGTTTAAGTTTATTTTCAAGCAAAATGCAACATCAAAGGAATACAACAATGTCGAATTGTTCACCAAAGCATTGGTCATTTTTGAAACCAAAACTAACATTGAATTTTAAAATGCTTAAGTTAAACCTGAGTGGTCATAATTGTTCGATTGCCTTCCGGTTTAACTGTCGCTGCGAATCGTGCAAATGGTTGTGGTTGTCGGCGTAGTATTTTTTCTAGAAATATTTTCTTTACATCAACTACCGAGACAAAGCAAGTGAAAGAAAATATAAAAGTAATGAAATAGCACAGAAAATAAATGTACGATACAACATCAGCTCCGATGTACGACGGTATACCACATACGTGAGCAATATACAAAACATTGAGGGGAAAGTTTAGAAAGAAATTCGGAACTGACAGTGCCATGAGCTGAATTGTTATTTTTCGCTTTTTACGCCATCGAACTAGTTGACGTGAACGATATTTCTGCCAGAGAACTCGAAAAAGGAAACTCAATGTAATAAATGGTTCGAGTATGGATGGTAAGACGCTATTAGCAAATATATCCCACCCATACAAATTTTCGTTTTCTAGATAACAGGCGGAGTAACCACAATACATGGATGTATAATCATAAACATTTTCACATGGATAAAAATAATAAACATATATGTAATAAATAAAAATATATAAGATTATAGAAGATAATGGTATATAATGTATGATTATTCGTTTTTTTCTTGTTGATATCCATTGATCATGGAATACGATAATATGTCGTTCAAAAGCCATCCAAGTCATCAGAATGAGTGCTCCATTGTACAAACCAACATCGACGAAATACCAAATTAGACAAGTTGATGGATGTGTTGGAACAACAGTAGAATGTACAATGTAGTTGAGATAGAAAGGTACATCAATTAATTGAATAGCCAAACCAAGAAGAAGCAAAATGACGAGCACATGATTCTTTATGCTTGAACGTGCTTTTCGATTAGTAAAAATATAAAAGAGAACAATGAATGTGCATAATGTAGATGCAATTTCGGGTGGAAGAAGAATCCAAAAGCGAGCAACGAATGGTGGCAGGCTATCGAAGCTGCCGTCAGATGAACTGTTGCCCGAATCATTCGAACCTTGACTGTCAGACATTATTGCAAGTTTTAAAATAATCTAAAACTAAATTCATATGGAAGTAGGAATGAAGATCCTAAGTTAACATCATTGGAATTAAAGACGTCAATTGAAACTTCATTTTATTGAACGAATAATAGGTAGCATCAATTTAGTGAATCTCGAGATTGAACAATTTTAGGGGATTCAGTAAGTGGGGATTAAGAGAATGAATAAAAGTAATATTTTGTTTTTGATATTTCAATTTTTTATTAAATTATAAGTAGTGTGAATCGATTTTCGATTCATCAAGTCGTAGAATAATGAGATGAACACATGCTGACGCATGACAGACAAGAAACCGATCATTTCTACTAGGAGCAGATCGAGAAATTTCCGAAGAGATGTGACGGAAAACTTGAACGAAAGCGCAATGGGATCGAATCGACGGAGGAGGTGAAATAAGCGAACGGTTACTATCAATGAGACAAAAATGGAAAATTTCCAAGGAAAAGCAGTAAACGAAATAGAAAGTTCGGCCAATAACCGAAAAGAAGAAGGTTGTAATCCAGCGATGGTCAGTTTCATTAAACCATAAAATGTATGTGTGGAAACTTTCTTAGGGAGGAATTTGAGCTCTAAGCCACAATAATACATTCTTCAAATATTTCGTCAGGAGGTGCAAGCTTCTTTCCTACTTTTACAATGGAGAAGGCACGATTATTCAATGCGTTGCTTTCATGAATTCACTGTCGGCTTCTGCTACAAAAATGGTCATTGATCTCAAGATTGTAGGCAGTCACAAGTGAATTAAAGTTTCTAAAACTCTTTCTTATAATCTGAAAAATATATGATAGATTGGAAGACCGAGACACTCATTATTTTTGATGGTTCTTAGTGTAACAAAATTTTGAGAAAATCACACTTCCCATCATTTCTCGCATCTTATGCTAGAGAAAAAAAGTGGCCAATCGAAAATTCTAGAATGAATTCTTAATTGTTTTATATTCCGCTAGATTGTTATCATTCATTTTCTGTTAAAAAGAGGTTTTATAAGGAAAATAATGTAATGAAAGTTTCTTCCATGTAAACTAATTCGTAATGTCAGTTAGAATGGTATTTGCTTCTCGTCTATAACTTCAAAATGTGTATTTACATTATTGTATATCTGAGAAAAGGCTTTTTTCGAAATAATGTTCTAAGCTAATCCATCGTGAATATAATCATACTTTTTTCGAAAGAGAACATTAATTCATCAATTATTTCAAAACAAAATTACTCTCAGTCAAGAAAACGTTGCATGGATGAATCTACGAGAAAAACAAAGATTATGAAAAAATTATTCAAATCGACATAATGCTTCCATTGTGGGTTGCATTCCAACAATCTAAGAAAAATACTTTTTTTGCACGCATTTTTTTCAGAAATAATGAATTAAAAATGAAGATTGATATAAGATGACAAAGATGTTGATAAGAAAAGCACCAAGCATGTGTCAACAGTAGCGCTCCAGGTGTATCATTTTCTCATAATATCACTAATAAGTGATATAAATGATCGGAACTGTTCTAGTTTTCATATATGAAAAAATCAGACTTTTATACTTCTGAACAATTGATTGAACAGTTATGAATAGAAAATAGAAAAATATGGTATTTAATCTAATTTTATAATCGTATTTTGCATTCATTCTATTTTTGAAATTATTCTAATCGGTAAATTTTTCTCATGTCGAATCACTGCTGTGTAAAGAATAGTTTTTATGAGAACAAGTCCATAAATTCATACCTCAATCCAGTGACGTGTCCAAGATCTTTTAAAATGAAATAGATCAGATTTTATTCTGTCTAGGGGTATTTTGAGTGGCTAGTGTAGGATGAATCTGAGCTGAATATGCAAATTCCCTTTCGAATTGTTTCAAGTGTAAAAGAGACTCACAAATGATCACTCAAATAAGTTCGAATCCAACAATTTAAAATTCATCGAGTGCAGAAAAAGAACGGTTTGAACTAGTGGCGGCGTCACGGAAAATAGTTGAACCCCCACCTCCAGATTTTGTCAAAGTTTCTATTTATAAAAAAACTGAGTCCCTTCAGAAAACTGTTTGAGCCCCCCCAAAAAATCTAAGTAGAGGACCCAACCCCCTTCCTCCAGATCAAAAATCCTAGCGCCGCTATCGCTAGTTTGAACTCCTCTCTTTAAAAAATTTTCTGTTATGCCCGCTCCCAAATTTCCAGTAGCTTCTTCGTCTTTTTGTCGTCAACTATCGACAATCTCCATTGGAACCTGACAAATTATTTCAGCCATTCTTCAAATAGGTCTTATGAGTAGTCAAATCAATCTTGAATTTGTGCGATCTCTGCAACATCGTTTATAATGAAAGGATTCCTTTTTTAGTCATTTTTGATAAAAAATTGCACTAACACTTTTGTAAGCAAAGCACTAAATAGAAAATATGATTGTGTTATGTGCGAGCATGTGTTCATTTGACATTAGTTATATAAAACGAAGAGTCGATAACCAATGGACTACTTATGAAAATCAATTAACATAATTGGATAAGAGAATATAACGAACTTCATATATCTTTAAGTATCAAGCAAAGAAAACAATATGATCTTGCATGATATTACTAAGAAAATAGAAAATGTGCAGAATATTTGTATCGCTATGGAAACTGGTCGCCCGAAACAAAACTTCTTTAGTTTGTTTATAAAAATATAACCTTCAAGATGTCAACATTCATCGAAGAAATTTGTCCTATTTAGTTCAATGAACAGTAAAGTCATACGAGATATGACATACTATTTAAAACTTATCATAATTCTAAAAATAAAATATTTAATGAATGCTATCAACTAATGTCATTTATTCTGTCTACTTGTTTTTCTTTCAACATTCTAGTTGCTTTGAAGCTTTCAATACTAATCCTGCAAATTTGCAAGGAAATAATATAAATTTTAGAATTAAAAGATGTCATGTTTATTCTAAACTTTCTCATAATAATAAACTTAGGTTTCAAAGTGAAATTCTTTAATGGTCATGTCTACCTCTTAATTATCGAGATAATCGTATGCAAGTACAATTTCACTATTTCTCTTTTCATAGATTTTCGTATCTCTAAACATTGAAATACGAAGAGAAAACTCGACAAAAAATTATTTGTGAAAGAACTACATGACATTCATAGCATCTCTTAAGAATGATCTTGTTAAAATTACCTTGATCTACATCCTACAATCCAAAGTTAATTTCTCTTCTAATGTGAAATTAAATTTATTCAATCGAAATAACGAATAACGTATTTTATTTTAGAATGAATCTATTTATGCAAAAAAAACAATTTTTTTAATTTTTATTGTCTAATTTAAACTCTATGAATAGGTGTGATTATCGCAGAGTTGACTGCGTATGAAAAAAACATTCTTATAATTCTTTTAAAATAGCTTCACGTCATGATAATTTTCAAAGATTGTGTTTTTGTTTCACTGATCTGCTACTATATATTATATTCAATGTTCTGAGCAAAAACAAAGTTGATGGAGGAAAAACTGAATTTTAAATTTTCATGAAAACAAATATATTTTATTTTTAGAAAGTTTAAAAATATTTAGATTAAATATTGAAGAAAATCGTTCGATAGTTTATTGTTAAGAAATGATTGAAATGAATTTGTTTATTTCTATATCTTATTTCTTGTTGTGTTGTTATGATAAATGCATTACCGTATTGACGTGAAACTTGAATGTTGATATCGACGATTTTTACATTTCAATAATATTCCACAACTAGCATAATAACAAATGCTGAAACAGAATTTTTAATAGCTGGATGAATTTAGAATCAGATAAAATCGATAAAATTATAATTAGTAAAATTAATGGAAAGACTAGTTCGCATCACTTTTTAAGAAAATGATATCATTGCTAATTTTCGGCTTCACCGATGATTTTTTTTTCATATTCAGTATGTTTATTTTACTTAATTACTTTGGCTAAGAACCAATATAACTTCAAGGTTTACGAAGAAGACGCTTCTTTATGATTCGGTACGTGGATGTGAGTGTGAGATAAAACAATATCCACACACACACCCTCTGAAGCACTACAACACAGTTGTAAATTAAAAGGTATATTAGCATCAAGCGCAAACTGGCTTCTAGAACTCCATAAGTTGCTTAATTTTGTAGAAAAATATGGGTGTGTCTGTTGAGTCGTTTCCAAACTGGAGTGGCTGAGGGGATCCAGAGCCTATTGGAAAATACCGAGAACACCCTAAAAAGCATTTTTTAACTAAACGTTGAACGTATGCCAATAGTATACTTTGGTATTTTTCACAGGCAAGTTAGAAAAACCTAGTATTTTGAATTTAGAAGTTCTGAATAATGGTTTGTCGTTTGAGATACCTAAATTAAAAATCAAAATTTTACTAGCGACCAGCTGCTAATAAAATTGATGTGGGGTCTCGAGAACTCGCTTTTAAATCTTCATAAATATTCTGCGAAAAGAATGTGTGCTTAGCGCTAATTCAGTAGGATCACTCTCAGTAGCAATAAAACTTAAAATCGACGATAGGCGGTCGAATTAACTGAGTGAGTCTCACCAAAATGAAACTTCAGCGATTCAGTTTAAAAATTGAACTGCCTATTAGTAAAATGTAACATCATGACCACAATTATGTAGAATGAAACTTCTCCGAAATGTTGAGTCTTCAAAGCCAGAAGAGTTTTGACCAGAGCCAGTTGTTTTTACTGCAATTTATATTATTATTCACATTTTCTGATTTGAAGTTATTTTTATGATGACATTTTTCTTGTTTCTCCTTCTTCATGTTTGTAAGCAACACTTGCAGCGACACGGGGTATGGGTGTGGGTGTGGGTGTGGGTGTGGGTGTGGGTGGGTGTGGGATGTGCGGTGTGGGCGTGGGTGTGTTCGAAAATAATATATCCATACCCACACCACACATTCAACTCTGTTTTAGCAGGAAAAAAATAAATAAGAATTGTATGGATAGTAGATCCAAATAGGCTCTACTCGCACTGAAAATCTCGGACTCTTTGCTTTTTTCTTCACAGAGATATGGCCTGCTAAAGACAAACAAACAAAATTTTTTAACATTTCACAATATAATTGTGATCAACTATTTTTCAATATCTTTATCAATGTAGTACTTTTTCGGAGTTCATGCACATTCGACTCAATTTATATTGGATAATAGCTTAGATACTGCTTTTCAAAAATATGACACGAATAAAAAGCAAAATAAAAATGAGGTTGAACATATGAAACACCCTTCACTTCTACATTCCCGAATCTTGAGGGTGTGGGTGTGCATTAAATTTTCAGAAACATTAACAACCACACCCTGTCAGATGAGAGTGGTTAGCTGAGGTTTTAAATATCTCAAGACAAGAAGAATGAGCATGACACACTCCGGTAAACGACATATCCATTTTCGAAAAAATGCTCAAGGACGACTGAAATGAATTACGCTTACTCAAACATTGAAAGACATATTGCAATTGTGGCTATTTACGTATATCACACAATGAAATCGTTATAATGGATGCTGCACGTTACTAAGAAAGAACAAAAGATGTGTTTTTTCTTTTTATATCGTAGTGTACGGGGACAACAATGATGAAAAATTTTCAATGATCGAAAGAAAAAGCGTATATTTCTAATCATTCGAAAAGACTGTTTCTTGTAACATTAGCATAGTTGGAAAATATTTCAATGTGTAGTTGATTGATAGAGTGGCACAGGATAAGAGAGTGAGGATGAGAGTGCATGTTTTTTATTCATTTCCACACTCTCATCTCGAATATAAAAGATCAAGAGATGACAAAAAAAAAGAAGAATGACAATTTCTGTTTCAATCAAATAGTTGATCAACAGACAAATACATCAAACATAGTAATCGTAGAAACGATTGAATATTTCTCAAGTCTTGATGTGAATACTCGAATCTTTTCGTAATCAGATAAAACGAAAGAAAAACACATCGCATGATTTTACAAAAAGATTGTTTGCTTAACTGAGACATTTTGTTTAGACATTAACGATTGTCAAAGTAATGAAACGATAATTCATTTTCATTGTTTAGAGTGAAGTCTGTTGATCGTCAATCAAGAAATTTCAATTTCAAACATTTCTTTTTTTTTTCTTCTCGAAGATGTTTGTCTAATGAAAGACGCAAATGATCTCTACGACATTTTCTCCGTTCTCTTCCATTAACGAAAAGAAAAAAGAATTTCATCTTGTTTTCGCTGAAATATTCTTTTAGTCATATAGGTAAAGGAAGAAACATAGAGCACTTGTTTTCATGTTATTTTATTATGGTGGACCGATCTGAAATCAAGTGCGTTCTATGCAAAATAAGAAGTTTTCATTGGAATTAAAAAATTCTCTTTCAGGCCATTTAAACATTGGTTAAATCCTTATCTTCAGACGTTGACCAACTCATTGTATGGGCAATCTCGTTTGCGACTTACCACCTCGGTAA
>CAJNSZ010000936.1:2367-42849 GCA_905329745.1 Rotaria sp. Silwood2 | reverse complement strand
AGATTTTTAACCGACTTTTTTAAAGCTTTGGTAGCTTCTTCTAATGAAACCAATTGCTGTTGTTCAGGAATTTCAATGGAGAATGATGTTTTTAATGTAGCTAGATGTTCTTGATCAGGATCAAGAAAACGTTCATTTGTACACGTTGTTGCCATCAGATTGCTTCGTCTAAACTGAATTCATATAGTTTTACTCTGGTTATTTTTTTTCTCTTGCGAATAGAAAGTGTCTGCGTCGTCTTTTCTTTTATTGTCACAGGTAAAAGAAAAAAAACCACCGAGCGATAAAATACTTGGGAGAAAGAAAGATAAATTATAGTAGTTGGCCTGATCGATTATTGTGGCACAACTTGGCAACGAAGTGTTGTAATTTCATATTTTTACCGTTATATCTTCAAACCTTTCTGGCTCGAAGAATCGTAAAACAACATTTGAGTTTCTTCGAAAAGATTTTTGATTTTAGTCATCATATTTATGTAGGCTTCGAAAGCATTTACCTCTTCGCTTTCCTTTCTTAACATAGAAACGACTACACGTTGTTTTTGCAGTTGATGGTGTGATGTGGGTGAAGGGAGTGTTGTGTCGAAGATCCACACGCCCACTCACACCCTCGAACATATTCAAATTCACTGCTGACTTTCTTGACGTAGTAATTCTACTCCAAAAAGGAAATTCACCCTTTTGTGCAATCATGCTTACTAAACATGTCAAACAATGTTGGAGATTTTCAAAATATGATTGAATGATTTATCGCATACGTTTGGGAATATTTACACTATGAAAGTAAATATTATCTTTGACACAAGAAAAAAAAGTGACATTTACAATAAAGACGATTCGAACTATTATCGGGTAGATCCGATTAGTTTTTTTATTTTGTGAGTATAGCCAGTTAACTTTCGTCATGATCATGTTCTGATTCATTTCTGATTGAATGATGTCCTTCATTGGCAACAGCCATTTGTCTTTTTCGTTTGGCTGCTCGCTTAGCAATACGTGATGCATCTGGTCCAGATATTTCAATGCCTAAATCATCATCAGTTCGACGTTGATCATCAGTAGCAGATGCAACTACAATCAAAAATCATTAATGGATTATTTCTCTATCGTACACACGTCAACACAATTACTTACCTGCAGCCTGTGAAAATTACAAAAAATACAGAAATAGATTGGAAAAAAATATGAAACCTAAATTCGATTTTTAACTCACCTCTAGTTGTTGTCGAGTTTCTACATCTTGAAGTGCCACCATATGGATTGGCCTGCCGGACGTCAATTCAGTAAGCCATGAACATGTGAGAATTTCATCAATCGTAATACGCTGAGCTGGATCCACTGTAAGCATCCGTTGAATAGTGAATTTAGCTTCTGGTGAGATATTCTGCCATTCATCATCAGGAAATTGATAATCACCGGTTTTGATTCTATTCTTCATACCAGAGCTGATTGTGTGTCCGCCTTCCGAGAAAAAAGGAGGATAGCCACATAGTAAAATATACATAATCACACCCATGGACCAAATGTCACAGGCCTATTATACAAGAAATAAAACACCTGAAGAAATATTTTTTTAATTTCTCAAAAAAAAACAAGAGTCAAACTCTATTCGCGTTCCATAGACGTGAAGTCTTATTTTTTAACTTGATTTTCTTTTTTATAGACTATCAAAATAACGTATTTTTGTCTTATTACTTTGTCATATCTGCTATGATACAGAATCTCTGGTGCAACATAATACGGTGTGAATCTAAACGAGAAAATCTAATGAAATAATTTGATATTATTAATTCACTTTTATACAATGGGGTACTCAATGGTAATGGTTCATTGTTTCCTTAAAACAGAATTAATAAACAAAAGTCCATGTCTTTCTTGTCTCTAATAAGCACCAATTTACCTTCTTTAGCGAATCCAAAATCGCCAAGTTTGAGAATAGCATCATTACTTTCATTTGTCAGAAGTAGATTTTCTGGTTTTAAATCACCTACAATCATGAGTTTACTAGTTAATCAGATTTTTCCATTATAAAACTACTTACGATGCGCCTATAAACCGTGAAAAGGACAATGAAAAATATAATAACAGTAAGTTAGATGAGAAAATCTTACGATATCCATTTTGTGTAAATGATTAACAGCTTGAACAATCATCCAAATATATCTAGCAGCATCACGTTCGGTATATGGATTATCGTTTCGTTGTTCTATTCGATTGAATAATTCACCACCTTCCATACTAAAATAAAAATTCATTAAAAAGCATAGATAGATGCACAGATCGAAGAAAAATCAACTACACCATTCCATAACAATCAATATGTATCGCTGGGATCGGAGCATATTTTCCTGCAATAAATCAGAAGATTGAATTAATAATAGAGTAATGCAAGAGAAAAAAGTACCAGAAGCGTGAGAAAAAAATTCTTACATAAACGTCCAGTAATTGCACAATGTATTGACAATTTTCGCATGCCTTTTTATGCAGGATAACTTCTTGCCGAGCTTTGACTGAATCTTTCAAAATCTATAGAAATTTCAAAAAAATGTTAGTTGATACATTTATCGGAATAAATCAAGGGTATACTTTAAGAGCACAGTTTTGTTCAGTTCGACGATGTTTACATTTAAGCACTTTACCATTTATGCCAATACCTAATGCGTCTGTTGATATGTCATAATCGTCTGTAATGGCATTCCGATGTGTTGCAAATGGGAATGAAGTATAGCTTTGTGAACTATTCGATCAATCAAATTAGATTCATTTTTCTTATGAAAATACCGAATAAGTAATGAAATCACACAGATAGTAGGTTTACATTTGCTAAGACTATCGAACGTGTTGATTAAGGCTTCATGAATGAAACTTGATATGATTTTGCTTGAAACTCTATTCTTGCTAACTTATATCACTGTCCTTTACGATGATTACTCTCAAAACAATCATTTTTTTTCCAAAGGCAAACAGCTTTTATGGTCCATATTATTGGGTTATCTATGGCAATAAATACTGTCCAGTGATGTGAATAAAACAAGAAAATATTAAAGAAAAGAAGTTTTAGTCATGATGACTTAGAGAAAAAGAACTATTTAACAGACTATGTGGAGGCGTTTGCTTACCTTGCACTTGTTATCGATTGATTAGTAGCCATCGTTACGAGTAGCAATTAAGTACATATAAACAAAGAAGAAGATTTGATGAACAATAAATAATAGATGATTCTGAATAATAAAAATAGACAGTATGTTTTGGATGTGTAAAAACGTTCCGCTGAAATCAGAAAAATATTGCAAGTTTTCAATCGACATGCATTTACGACCGCAAGAAAGTAAGGCAACTAAAGAAGAAGAAAAAACGTATTTTGGTTCGAAATACAGAACAGAACAGAACATCAAAGACACATGTAAAGCGTATTGCATAGAAAAAATTATAAGCAACAGCAGCGACGATAAAATAGAAAAGAACGAAAAAAAAATTATAAATAGTAGAAGAAACTTGTTGGTTTTTTCCAGATATGTGTCATGAATATTCAATGTAATTTTTCAAGTAATTGCAACATCGTACGGTGATCATCGATAATTGCTCCTATTGAACGCGAATAAGACGTTGATTTAGTTGTAAAAAATATGGTTGTCACATTTATCAAACAAAACAAATGATTCAAAAGCTGAATAAATCCACATGTGATTGATAATTTATTCTTTCATCTGGCTGTTGTATGAAAACGAAGTTGAAAGAGCAATAAAAAAACGAGTATTTGACGATGTGAGGATCCTAGGCTTCTATCAATCACTTCATCTACATTCTTGCATGCACTCCTTACACGGACATTGCTTTTCACTTTATATAGCGTACGACTGTTTGCGGCACCATTGTATTGAAATTAGTGAAAGAAAGAAATTGAGATATAGTAAGGTTATTCCACTGTATATACGCCACTTTATGCATGACTTTTATATTTCAAATCGTGTAGAGCATAATCGATTTTCTACTAGGATAACAAAATATCTGCCATGAATGCTAATGTTGAAGAGATCAGCGATCCACAAAATCAATACGAAATATGGCTAGGGTGTGGGTATGGGTGAAGTTCGTCTGCCTATGACACTCATACCTACATCTGCACCCATAACCGTACACCCACACTCCACCCTATCTTATATGGATTTTTTCAAGGTGTTGAGGCCCTCTCCGGCCACTCATGAGTTCCTGGTTGCGCCACTACATTCTTGGGTGAGAGTGAGGAGTAGGGTGTGAGTTTAAAGGTGTGATTTGGAGCTTAACGAGAAAAGTATCACCGTCAGTGTTGGCGAAACTTCGATTTTTCACGTATGTCACAAGAAATGCCTAATTAGTTATTTCATTATGAATTTTGAGAAATGAAATAAATAAAACCATTTTTGATGCATTAGATGCGTATTTTCCAAAAAGCATGCATATCTTTAATCTTTGAGAGGTGTCTAAGGACCAAGAAACAGAAATCTTTCTTCAGTTTCTCCAGTTTTATGATTGCGAATATTAGATAAAATATATTATCTGTTATATTTCTGCTCTTGAAACTATGTTAATGAAGACACGTGTAAAAATGAAAGCGCGATCTTGCACGCCGCTGCAATTAATAGTCAGTTCTTCTTGTCTATTATGTATGTCATCTTCTATTGTCCTACTCAAGACACCGACATTAATAAGATACAGAAATGTTATATGAGGCTGCATGGTCTCATATTTTATACAGAGATGAGAACAAAACGAAGAAAAACAACAAAACAAATAACGAATTTTACCTTTTCAATCACTAAGATTCGTATGTTTTGACATATTTTTTGTTGCAAAAAATATCAAATCTTGCAAGATGTTGAAAACAAACTGGAAATATCTCTGACACAACCAAAGCGAGTTCTATTGGACGTGGAAGATTATCATCAACAAGCGAAAGAGATGATCAACTAATATTAATTAATAATCAACCGAAAGTACTCCTTGATGTATAATCTCATTCAACAGTCAATTCAATCAGTTGCCAAACAAAACTTTTAAATTCTACGATAACAATTTCATTCCCATGCATCATGGCTCCAACAGATTTACATCAACTAGCCAATAATGAATATGGCGAATTAGCAACTGTTCGTGCAACTGTTGCTTGTTCGACAATAATGTGTGTTAGTACAATGGCGCCAATACGCATGGAACGGATTGCCGAAGAACACCAAGAGCAAATCAAAGCAAATTATCCTCGAAGTACTTCACAGCTTTGGTATCAGTTATATTTTTTCAAAAATCGTCTATATACACAGAGGCTAATCCAACATGCTGAAGGATGTGGCTATAAAGCGGTAGTAGTTAACGTTGATCATTGCAAAGTAGGCAATAGAGAATGTGATGTTCATAATAAATTTTCATTACCTAAAGGTATTCAAGCGTAAAATCTAATTGATGATAAAAGTAATGGTTTTGCTCAAACTTATCATCAAGCATCCATTAATGCGTCATTAGCGTGGAAAAGTCTTAAATGGATACGGTCGATCACAACATTACCCCTCATTATCAAATGTGTTATGCATCCAGATGATGCCCGTGAAGCTGTTAAACATGTCGTACAAGGAATTATTGTTTCGAATCATGGTGGTCAACAATTGGATATATGTCAAAGTACCATTGATGCTTTACCAGATATCATGGATGCTATTATTGGTGAACTTCATCAAATCGATGTTTATGTTGATGGTGGTGTACGACGGGGAACAGATATTTTGAATGCTGTGGCATTGGGTATAAAAGCAGTGTTTATTGGAAGATCAGTGTTATGGGGTTTAGCAGTAGACGGAATGCAAGATGTTCGCAATGTGTTGGATATATCGAAAAAATAATTTCTATTGGCTATGATGTTATGTGGATGCCAAAATGATGGCAATATCAGAAAAAAACAATCTTGTAGTTATGAATAATAATCATACTCAATCGAAGTTGTAAAATGGCAAAACTACTACCTATTATGACCACTGGAGTGATTGAACACCATTCATTTGGGTGTTTACTCTGCTAATTTACTACAAAAAAACTGAAAGCCAAGTCATTTTACAAACATTTCAACAGGTTTCTCCTTATATCAGACTATAATGTGAATAGAGATTGTTCTTCACTAAATGTCTACTTTACAATTTACCAAGCTATTGTTTGTAAAATATTGCAGAGTATTGAAATAGTTGATATGCTTTTACAGATTACTTATTCCTCTTCTTTCTGGTTTTTGGATCTTCTAATACATCATCTATTGTCTAGCGTAATAGAAATTGTGCAGATAAATTTAAACCAGAAATATTCAATGAAGTTTGTATCAGAGACCAAAACGAATGAGAAAATCTCGATTCGAATCGACTCTAATGCAGTAAAAGCTACCTCACACTATATTCAAGAAATGTGCTTTGTCTTTTTTCAAAGGATGTTTTTTGTGCTATTCGGCGTATCCGTATTAACTATCACTTCTAGGAGGAAACATGAAACGTGAAGCAGAAACTAAAATAAATATAACTTTAGCTAGATCAGAACGAATGTTTATGCTACCTTATTGTAAATGACGTAGGCTTCTGGTTTGATTCGATGAGTAGTCTATTATTGAGATACGCGCGATCAGTCTCGGTCATGTGGGATTGACAAGAAGTCAATCTTGGAGATATTTTACATGGCCTGCAGTAGCCCCATAAACTTTTAGTCCTTAACAATGGATAAGTTTTCCAGAAAAAATTGAATTTCGGACAAGAGTAAACCAACTCAGTGGCTTTCATCTAATAACAACCTCAGGTCAGCCAAGGTATCTTCAAAAGCCATAGTTTCTTTTCTCCTTCGGTAAAGAATTACAGGATCTCGGTAGTCAAGTCAAGCTAAAGCTGGCTCAACAGAAGTTAGGTCTTCAAGTGTTTATAAGCATGAATTGCCTTTGTAAATATTCTCATACTTGTGGAATGACGAGAAAGGCGAAAGATGAGAACATTCATGAAGTTCCTGTGTCCTTGGAACTGCATAGAAGAAAAGTAAGTGTGGCATTATCATCCACATTTGAATGAAGAGGACGCGAATAAAAACACTAACTACGATTTCACTTACCTCAAAGGAACATAACACCGTCTCAGGAAAAATCAGGCCCATGACCCTTTAGATGACTATTGTGTGAATTCGAAGTGTCAAACATTTTCGATCCAGATGTAAAGGAAAAAGATAGCGATCGTGTGAAATGCAAAGGGGATATGAGACAGCAACAAGCCGCCAGTAGCTACTCTCGATATTCTACAAAAGTCAGTCAATCCTAATTGATAAATAAAAACAGACTATAACTTTAAGCACTGCCGTCTATTTTAATTGTTCTTTTTCTTTCAAAAACAAAAAACGATAAGCATATGGTAAATAAATAGGAAAGCAATTTTTTTCCAAAAAGAAATACAACGAAAACTGTCTGAGTATTAGACTTCTGACAATCCAAACGATCGATATTTTGCATCTGACAATGGAACTTGTTGTACTGTTCATCAAGAAGATTGGTCATGATCGAATTAAATTATCACTCTCACTGATAAGCTAANACATGTTATTAAATGTTGATTTAATGATGTTAATTTATTTGGAGTTTTTAATCGCCATTTTGGAACTGCAGATGAAGTATTTGTAAATAACCAATGCTAAACAATAGAAAAAGAAATATATATCAAACGATACATCAATAATGAATCTCTCTGTATTTTGGCATTAGTGTGTTGTTTTTATCAATCTTTAGATGTAATTGTTTTGTTTTCTTTTTTTATTCGTTATACGACTTTTTTTCAACAGTTGCGAAAAATATGGATTTAAATAATTCAATTTTCGAGTGTTCTAGCAGAAGAAAATCAAAGTAAATCTCAACTATTGACTGACTTATAATACTGATTAATAGAGTTTTTCAAGTATTACAAAATGCATTAGTTTTCGCCGTAATCTATCAATCCGATTTTTCGCTAGTTAGTGGTCATCGGTTTTTCTACTATTTTCATTGTGTTACGAGCTTATGGAAAACGGCAATATAAACACACTAATTTTGTATTATTTACGATGCCGTTTTTATTCGATCTAAGCTTCAGCTTATCTCACTCATTGGGAACCCCATTTTCAACTGCTCAATAACTTGTGAATTTAAACTCAATGCACAAAGTAGATCTCCTATTAGAGTTCTAGGCATTTCACTGGAATTTTAACCTTGGGCATGATAAATGCGAACAAATCGAATAATGGTATATCGACTTGAGAGTTTGTTCACAGACACATCTATTTGTCAGTAGAATGTCCCGAAAAATTTCAACTCGAAAGAATATTTTCTTCCCAAGATACTAAAGACCTAAAAATTCTTCCATCTTTTATGGAATATGATTGATTTTAAGGACTTTATATATCTCATGAAGGAAACAGTCTTTTGAGCTGAATATTTCAAGAGATTCTAATAATAAATAGACTTGTTCGTGGACAAAATCTCAAGTCGAAATACTGTTATTTAATTTATTGCTATATATATATTTCTTTAGATATTTTTCATATCTCACTAATTTACATCATGTCCTGACTCCGAAACTCAAAAGTGATTGATCAATTGAAAACATTCTCTCATTAGATCAACGTAAAAGTACTTGAATAAAATGATTTTTCAGCCTATAGAACTACGTTTGATAGATACTTAAAAAATGCATGTTTTGGAAAAATGATCAAGTCTAATAGTATACAAGAAATAATTTCATTATCAAAATGTATAGAGAATTATTATTTATGGATCACTCAATAAATAAATATATTATTACTTTTTGTCGTTCAATCCAAGTAACATCTCCATGTAAAAGTACATTACGTTCATGTTCAGTAACTACAATTCCTCGCGTAGGTAATAAATTTTGACATAAGGCACGTAAACGCTAAATATTCAAAAATAATTAAATATTCATTTTAAAAACAATACAAAAGAAAAAAGCAAAAAAAAAAATCATTCTTACATGACAAACAAGTGAAATATTTCTTAATGATAAACTATCCAATTTTAGAAGAATATTCGTAAGTATTTCTGATGGTAAATTAAGTAAATCTAATTTATCATTATAATCTTCATTTATTGTTGGATACCAATCAAAAGCAATAGCATCATTATTTTGATCAAAACGTATTTGAATTGATTGACCATTCATTTGACATGGTTCAAGACGTTCATATTGAAATTTACAACCATATTGAGATTTTGGACATTGTTGTATAAGTCCTGAATTAAGAATACAATCAATTCGAAAATGTATATGCCAATGTTGTTCAATTTCATCTCGACGACATAAAGCATGACAATAAAATACAGGTCTTTTATTAAATGATGTTAAAGTTTTGAGATGTTTATTTAAAGAAAAATAATTTAATCGATATATATGTGACGATGGTAATTCCATATCAGATATAATAGACATTGGATCATTTTGTGATAATTCTATTATTGAATTTGAAGTAGAAGGATTAGAAGATGAAGTTAATGGCATATCAGATGAATTGATTAATGTGGAAGACATTTTGACTAGAGATGGTGTTGTCATTTGATCAGTAGAATTGTCATAATGTAAATTAAAATCAATCATTACTTTTCGTTCTTCTGAAATGATCAAAAAATTTTATAATAATGAATTTTATTCGCGAATCATTTGTTGGTCATATGGACATACATAAAAAAAAATGACTATATCCTTGCTTTGAGTACCGATTTATGTAAGACTGATATCAGTCAATAGAATTCGAAAGTCTGAGTCTACTAGACTTTATTTTGAATCATTCTGAAAAAATATCAAGAAGATAGAATGCAAAAAGAAAAGGTTTTTACATTGGCTCCCTTCAAGTTAAAAGTTCAAGCAAATAAATTTTCGAAAAACTAACATTAGATGAAGTTATGGATAAATTCATAACAGCTCTAATCAGTTCAAAATATGTAGACGGGATACATTTGATTCAGAGTCGATTAAAGTATATTTTACTAATACGCCTTATTTGTAGCATTGAAGGCAAAAAGATGCTGCATGGATAACTACTGATTTTTCTTTGTCTATCGTCTTATTAGCATATGTTATCAAGACAATTGAGAAAGAAAGATAAAGATAATAAAATATTCCTATTCTTAGTAACAAATTATTTCGAGTATATGACCGTCTTTTATTTATGTACATGACCAAACAACAATTTACAAATAATAATCATTATTTCGTTTCTATTGATGTAGATTACCTTCACTAAGTTCTGATAGACGTTGATCTTCATTTTCTTCTAATTGTCTAAGATGTTTTCGACATGCACTACATATAATACCATCTCCTCTACTTAACATACATTCTGGCATTGTTATATAACGATATTTTTCACTACGAATAATATGTTCAACTTGAGTATTTTTAGATTTTTTATTTCTTAAATCAGAATATATTTCTTGTTGTGTTTTTTGAAATGCCCACATATGTTCATGCCATATATTATCATGATGAGCAATTATTTCAATAAGATTTTTATTCGTAGAATTTTCTAAATTATTTATATAATATTCATGATGATACATAAATGAACAAACTGTTATAGATGCTGGACATATACGTAAATGACGTGAAAGATCAGAACGTCGAATAGTAGATGGACAACCATAATTAACATTTAAACATGGAATAAAAACATTTGAACAAATATATTCATGATCATAACGTTTACATTCATGCATACGAGCAAAACATCCATTAGGACAATAAATTAATGGACAAGAAGATGTATGAAGACAATTAACTAGAAAACATTTATTGCAATGTTCATGTGCCATCTGAAAGAAAGATCGATGTATAATAAATCTTTTGTTATTGAAAAATTATATTTTTTCTTTTTTTTTTTTGAGATACACTAATAGATTTCTGTTATAGTAGAAAAGGTAAAAACATACATATAATCACCAGTCATGTTAAAACCAAAAAAAAAAAAAAAAAGATTAGACATTTTATAAAAAATAAAAAGCAAACCCAACATTAAAATAATTTCACTATTGTATTTTGTCAAAATGAAAATCGAAAGAAAATTATATTTTTATCAAGATGTTATATTTTTATCCATAGAAGAATTTTGTTCGACAGAAATATTATTATCCGATGTTGTTTTTATTTGTTTTGAACGTTTATTAATTGCTTGATTAGGATCATTACTATCAGTATCAGTACGTTTGTTTATCTGTAATTGATCTGTTGTTATTGATACTGCTGTTTGTAATCTTGTTTTTATTCGATTTCCAGTTACTTGAGGAGCAACATATGGAATAAGTTTCGATATACTACCAATAGCTTTTGTACGTCCTTCACGAAAAATAAGTTTCATACCAAGACGAAGATATTCAGGTGATTTTAAAAATCGAAATAATACATTTGCACGATCACCTGTTCGTAAATTTTCAACAGGTATAGAAATAATTGTTGCTGTTTGACGAATACTACCACAATGAACTGAAAGAATAAATATTTAAGTTTTCTTATTGTTTTTTTTTTTTGTAAGATAAAAAGAATCCTGTTGGATAAGATGATTAATCGTCATTTGAAAAACTACCTATACCGTTTTCTAGAACAATACATGACACATCGAATGATATATTTTTCATCATGTTGTAAAATTCGGAGAAATCGTATAGCAATTAACGGATATCATAACGATTGTAAGTGATACGACCAAATATTAGGACTTACGAGGGAAGGCCACCAACTGTTCAATCGCTTTTGCATTGAAACTATTTGAGTTATGTAGTTCCCAAAGAGTTATGAATACCCTGAAAATATTTTGGGCGGATAGTTTATTGTAACGAAAATAGTCCATTTGTAAGGTATGGGTTTTATTGAGGGCTTGGAGTCCCCCTCAGGAACATTAAAAAATTTGATTTTCGAATTTCGACTTGAAACTTTACACAGAAAGACGCCCCAAGGAGAACAACTTTTTTTGAACGTTTCAGATCTTTCAAGTGTTCCTATCACTAGACACTGCTATTGTGAAATTTGTATTTTATATCCTTCAAATAAAGTAGCAGATTTGGTGAAACAATCAATCAAAAGGCCTAAAACTTTCAGAAAACACTATTCTCGTTAAGAAGTATTNATGATTAATCGTCATTTGAAAAACTACCTATACCGTTTACTAGAACAATACATGACACATCGAATGATATATTTTTCATCATGTTGTAAAATTCGGAGAAATCGTATAGCAATTAACGGATATCATAACGATTGTAAGTGATACGACCAAATATTAGGACTTAGTATGCATCCAAACGAACCTATATAAAATTTTGTCGCGTCTTCGATCGTTTATATTTAATAATAATCATAATAGCTTTCTTCATCCCAAAACTCTTAGGATTTTTAGTAGGTTCAATAATTTTTGACTTTTATTATGTTTTGAACTCTTCTATACTGTTTCTGAAAGCAAAAGCGATCAATCATGTAATTTTCTAAGAAATCATATGCCAACAAGTTCTATAAGTCTATGAATAGATTGTTCTATGAACTGATGTACGTCAATATGGATCTTTCGAAAATATCAATAAAATTTTCGTTTTCAGATACTTGAAGGAGAATATTACGAATGTTTGAAGTTTTTAATTCTCATAAGAAACTGAATATATAATGAATTTAATAAAGCTTCATATTTTGATCACATTCGAATATTCAATAGCTTAATTCGTAAGGAACAAAATGAAATAAAAATCAATCTTTGTAATAATCGATTCTTTTGTTTTCCTTTTTTGCAAAGACTCGTATATGTCGAATGATAAGTCATCATGAACTTATTACTCTCAGATAGAAACTTTTTCATTCAAAAAATAATTTCCTTTATATTATTTGATATGATACGAGTTGCTCGACAAATTGGTATAGATGACTTTTCAAATGAAGAATGATCATCTTATTAGACAGAATTTTTTATTTACCCATTGCTTGATATTTAACACTGATTGTTGTTGGATGATGTAGAATAAGTAAATCAGCTTCGAATTCCCAATATGAAACAGGTGAAATAAGTGGAGATAAAAGGACCATACCTTTACGAAGTTCAGATTTTTTTATCTTTAAATAAATGAAAACATTTAATCATGTAAATAAACCGTTGTTTTGTTTTGGTCTTTACTTTTCTCAAAGCAAATGATGATGTTTGACCACCTCGGCATTCTTTAACTGACATTCGTTTACGATGAATACCTAAATAATTATAATAATAAGTATGTTTGAATATTTCATTTTTCTACAAGAAAAAAAAAAAAACATACTTCGAATTTGTACTGTTTTAAATTGTCCTAATGGATCAGGTCCTAATTGTAAATTATCACCAACTTTAATAATACCTTTTAATGTTGTACCACTAACAACTGTACCTACACCAGGTACAACATATAAATCATCTATTTGAAATTCAGCTGGTTCATCAAGACATGCTTCCATTCGTGTTGATAATAGATTAAGAAATTTTTTTAATAAATCTAAATTTTCTCCTGTTACATTTGATACTTGAAATATTGGACATAAACGTTCAGAAGTAAAATTTGTTGCACATGTTATTACATCATCATTAGTTTGTACTAATAATGGAATTTTTCGACAACCAGCTGAACGAAGAATTTTCTGTAGAAGTTTCATTGTTTCTTGTAAAACATTTGCAGGTGCCATATCAATTTTAGTGACAACAACAAAAACAGGTACACCGAGAGCAAGTGCTAAACCCTTTTAATAAAAAAAAAAAAAACTTAAGAATTTTTATTAATAGATTTAATTCTATTGAAAATAAGAAGATATCGATTGTTATGGACTACAGTAGTTTTAGAGAAGAAATCAATAGGAAAAAATTATTTTCGAGTCGAAAATTAAACTGTCAGAGAATTATTGACTTTTCTTTTTTTTTTTTTTTTCATTCAGACTTTTAGAATATATTTCAATATTTCTAAACTGATAGAATTTTAAAAAATCTTCTTTTTTTAATTAACAATCAATAAGTGCTTATAGAATATTTAAATATCTTACTAGATGTTCTTTGGTCATACCAATAATACCAGCATTAGCACCGACCTGAATGAAACAAAATAATTTGCATATTTTTATCATTTTTGTCTTACCATTAGCATTGCATAATCAGGAGCATATCCTGTCATACCAAATACAGTTGTTTTTAAATATTTTTCTATAAAATATATTAGATTTTATATTTCATAATGCAATAAATATTTTCTTACCATGTCCAGCCAAATCAATAAATGTTACTACCTGAAAACAAAAAAAAAAAATATTTTTTTTTTCTACTAATAAAAAAGTTTTTACTTTAGTTGATTTCTGACAAATATTTGTCCAATCAAGTGATTGATTACCATGTGTATCAGGTCTATTTACAATAGCACCTTGAGCATCAAAACCAAGAATATCCTATTAATAAATATTTGTTCAAATTATTTTAACGGGTGATCAGAACGTTCTAAGACAAGATGTTTGTTCACTTTCAACTCGCTAGAAAATATTTCCTATGAGTTTAAAGCTATGAATTCAAATTCTCTTTTCTCTAATATGAACTTAAAAATTTTATTTAAGAGTAGTGAAAATTTCAGAAATTTCTAAATACTCATTATTATCACATTTTATAGAGCACTGTTCGTTGTTATGTACGAAAATCATATTCAAGTCTTAGTCGTGATCTTTATTTTTTCGGGTTCGTCTGAAATCTTTTCAAACAACCTAAAATGAACAAAAGAGGACCGAAGTGCATAAGAACTATCCTCAATTCTGGCCCTATAAAACGTCACTACGAGACAAAAAAAAGATCAAATAACTAATCAATAAAAATGATGTTTTCATTAAATCTCAAAGTCTACTTTTTACAATGAAAATTTATTTAAAGATCGATGAAAAAAAAATGATGTCTAAACAAAATTCAAATCTTCCTATTTAACAAAAACCATTTGTGAAAAATATTGAGAGGAAACTGAGAATAGTACTTATGCATTAATAGCTTGTAACTCATTAGAAATACTTTCTAATGGATAAAAAATGAACAAATATCTTATAAAAAAAAACTTTTCAATAAACCTACACATCCAACAGATGATGTTCTTCCAGTTTCTGCTTCATGTTTATGTCGAAATAATTTTTGTCGTGCAATACCACGACCATCATCCAACATACCATGAGTTAATACACCAAGTAATGTTGATTTTCCAGCATCTACATTACCAGTAACAGCCACTCTTAAAAATAATCGAATTTTTTTTTCTTATAATAGAAAAAATAAAGTTTCTTATTATTATTTTTACCTAACTTCCATAAAATCTTCTTGATCAATATGCCTTCGAATAAGATATTCATTAATAAAACGTGTATTATTTGTAAGTAATTTTTCTCTTAATAATTGAATTTCTGCATCAAGTATAGCTTGCATACTTTTAAGTGTAGCAATTGATGCTTCCATTTCATCATGTAATAAACCAGGTGATTCACCATCAGTAACTATAAAATTGAAAAAATAAATTAGAATTTTTATTTTTCTTAATAATTACCTCCAGTTCCAATTTCAAGAATCGTTTCACCATGACCATCATCAAGACGTTTTTTAAGAAATTTACTAAGTGCATCAAATTGTTCTTCATTTGGACTTATCCAAGCTGTCTTTTTTGATAAATATTGTCGAATAGCATCACTTTGTTGTTCATCTATTTCATTGGATATTTTCGATATAGTTGTTTCAGCAAATACTTGTATTCCATCGGCAGTCGCCATTGTTAACAACTTATCTGAAGGAATTATTTAGTTTTTATCCTACTAATTTTTTGTTATTTTCAATGTAAACTATAATTTTTAAAGCCTGAAAAAAAAAATGACAATGATCAACAAAAATATTATAATAATGATATATATTTTGAATTTATTCGATATACTTCAAGAAAAAGTATGAATCAGCAAAAATATATGTACATATTATAAATAAGCTACTGGAGGAAAATTGCACAATCATTGAAACATATTTATTTACATATGAAAGTAATGCCAAAATATGGAATAATTTTCTTCTGACAATTATTTTGTTTTTTTGTAAATTTTCATAAGTGAAGAAAACAAGATGAAAAATAATTATGAAATTAAAAATCAATTTTTCTAGTTTTTAAATATTATTAATAATTTTAATGGGAAAGAGAGAAAAAAAAGAAATAGGTAGCTTTCATCTTATTGGTCTTTGTGTAGCCATTAGAATTGTATTTGTGTCCCTACCGATTTTATACGCTTTTTGAAGTGAAATATTTGTGATGTAGTGACATTGGCGACATTAGGTTTAATTCTAGGATAGACTTAACATATTTTTTATGAGAGAAGTTTATGAATGCCAGTTAGATGAAATTTTCACATTGTATTTATGTCTATTTGATCAGAACTAATGAATAAAATAGAAGCCTACAATAGTTTGACTTTTCGAGCCTTTTTGTTGAAATATCGAAATTCTACTGGATTTTTCGTTCCCGCAGGTCATGTGAAAAAAATGACTTTTGAGTTTCCCTTATCGGATTAAGAATTTTGTTTGTGCAAAGTTTGAAAACCAAACTAGAAAGTCGATTTAAGATCCGAAAAACCAAATAATCGTAGACTTTTCTATTACTTACTAATGATCATAAAATGAAGATTATTTCAATCCAAAAGCGATTTTACATATGAAGAGGATCTTTCATACAGTTCTTCTTCACTTGTAATGAAGGATTTTCCCTTCAATTCATTGACAATATATGATCTAATATTTATTTGTATAAAACTCAATGGTTCCTAGATCAGCTTGATTAAGAACATGTTATTGTTAGTTCTTCGGAGCGGCGAAATATATAGGCGCTTGTAAAAAAACAATGTGATATACTACTCAAATCTATCGATCTTTCGTTTTGGTTAGCTTGATTTTTTTTTTCTTGTTTTCTTTCCCTCGGTGGACATGTACTAAAGTTATTATTCACATATTGTCTTTCCCTTGTAAAAAAACATATTGAGCGGTGAATCTTAGTAAATAGAACGCTCTGAAATTGTGAATTTATTTCGAAGCGCTAACTGGACTTGATTCAATTGTGCGACTCTAAAAATAATAGGTGTCAACATCGTTGAGATAAGGTGGCCGCAAGAGAAATATGATTTCTGAATCATAATCATAGCTCATGTGAACCAATAGAAAGTGAGTTGATTGTTGCATGCATGCATGTATAATATCATAAAGAATAGTAGCGATTTCTAGTGAAAAGGGATAGCTAATTGTGTTCAGTACCGTATTTATCTTTCTCTCCTCTAAATTTCATCGTTCCCATGACTCGTTAGTTATCTGTGCTGTCAAACTCAAGAAAACCGATTTTGTGATGTTGGTGTGGAAGTACTGGTACTGATGCGAACCTTCTATTCATTCATATTCACATTCCACACCTACATCCAATTAAAACAAACACAATATTAACTGATCTTGGTGTTTTTTAAAAATAGAATAAGCGATGATGGAATTCATATTGCATTTAATATATTTTTACAACTTTTAATTTATTTCTACTACAGTCATGAAAAGAAATTATATTCATATATTAGTTGATGAAATTCTCAAATTAATAAAAACAGATATTTTTTCACATATTTTAATCTGTCACTACTGTATAAATTATAGTGACAGATTTAGTAGAAAAAATTCAAGGATGATCCGATATTATATCTCATGAACTTTGAAAACATACTGCTTGATCATTATCCTTTCCCTTATGCCGAAATGCTCCAATCAATTTATTTCATTACCTATTCAAATCAATAAAAGTATTTTGAATTAGCGTCTATCTATTACAACGAAGAAAGAAGTGAACTTCAAGATTACAGAATCATTGAGTTTTGATTATATGTATTATTGATATTTCGTCTTAAAAATGAATGCTTTCATTTAATTTTCAGAATCCAATTTCTCTATCAAATAAAATAAATATTCTGTCGTTCTCTTTTTCATCACTAATAACATAACCTCTTTGCTATTTGACATTCTTTCAATAGATGTCTCTTGTTAAAAATCTTTTTTGACGTTAGCATAAATAACTAAGCAACGTGAGAAAAGAAATGAATTTAATAATGACGTGTGCCATTCAGACTAAACAAGAATAAGAAGAAAATATGGCTAATCTTCCATCATGGCTTGTTGAAAGTCGTGAAAATGTTTTAAAAACACAGGTTTATTTTTATTGAAGAAACAAAAACGGAAATTCATTTTTTATTTCTAATTATAATAAGGAATGGCATAATTTAACAACAAATATTTATGATGCTGTTGATCAACATTTAGCACAAAGTCATGTACAATATTTTACTGATTTATCCGATGCAGAAAAAAGTCTTGTACTAGAACGAGCTGCACGAAGTTTACAAGGCACTGCAAATGGAGCACGTTAGTTTTCTTCTTATTATACTAAATAATATTCTTATTTAATTTAGCAACTCCATATGATAATCTAAATAAACGAGTTTCCGATTTACTTGATAAAGGTGTTAATAATGATGTATCTCGATCATTATTAAAAGATGATCCATTAGAAACAAAAACTGATATTATTTTAAATAAAGTATGTGAAGGTATTATTGGTCTTTTACGTAAATGGCCAGATCAAAAATATAAATTACATGCTTTTCTTAATCAACCATTACCACTATCAATACGTTTTGTTGCATGGAACCTTTATTTATCCAATGCTAATCGTATGTTATATAAAAAAAAAAAATTTCAGTATTTTCTTTTTTTAAAAGAATATATATATAAATTATGATTGAATTAGTTGAAAAGATTATTCGAAAAAAAAAAGAAATTTATATAGTAACAATAAAGAATAATTTTAGACCGACAAAAATTTATTAATGATTTGGCAAATAATTCTCGAGGTATATTATCACCAATGGATGCAGAGATTCAACGAAATTGTGATGGCCTTATAAAAACATTACCATTAGCGCCTGATATGATGGATTCAAAAGGTAATTTTTTTTCTTATTCGAATAAGAAAAGTTTTAAATAAATATTCAATTTCTTAGGAAATATGAGTGCTATGAAAGCAATTCTTTCTTATTTTCATTCAATACTTTCAAATAAACGTGATTTAGCCGATTCGGAATATTATTATGTTATACCAATCGTACTTTCTCATAATCCACACATGTCAAGGTAAAAAAACAAAAAGAAATTCATAAAATTCCTTTTAATTTAATCAAAAACAAAAAACATAATATGAAGTAAATAGAAAACATATATATTTGTTTAGCTCGAATGAGTTTCATCTTAATAAGCAGTACGTTTTTATCAAATACATTTTGTTTTTATATTTGCAATATTATTTGAATTATTTTTATTTTCATAATAAATTATTTTCCTTTTTTTTTGTTGACTAGATCAGAGAAACCTTATGAAAAATCTCTTTCATTGTTAATTGAAATGTATCGAACATATTTGGATACAATGCCACCAATATTACGTGATATTTATTTAAATGTAATTAGTTTTATAATTTGAATTTAAAATAATAATTTAAAATATCGACATTTTGATTTATAATAGAGTTCAACACATGAACTTGAACCATGGTTTCGTAAAGTTGAAATTCATTTAAAAGAAATTGATCGACCTATTTATAATCATATGCGATCAATACTTTATCCACCAGGTTTTTATTTCGAATTATTTTATTTTAAAATTTACATCATCATTTTAATATTAAGATTCACATATGTCAACAACTGATGATCCATATGTATTAATTTTTCTGAAAAAATGTTGTTATTCATGGTTTAAATATATGTTCGTTGGTAAGTAATGTGCTTTTTACATATTCAGAAAATAAGAAGAAGACGATGAAAAAATCTATTTCGTTGAATTCTGTATGAATTCATAAGGTTAATTCTGAGTATCACCTTGTTTTTTGCCTCTTAGTATTCAGACTATTTTTATTCTGATTCAACATCCAAAATCAAGTATAACTGTACATATTTGAGTGCGTTTAGTTGTTATTCTCTCGTTCAAGAAGCTCGACAGAAATATGAAACTGCGGAACTACCTTTTTTTTTTTGGTCCCACTTTGGTTTAGGGGGTCGACAAGAGTTAGTTACAATGCTGAAAAATAAAACCGACTAAAACAAAATTTCTTATCATTATAGAGAAATAGCATAGGGAGATTCAGACCAATATTTAAGAAACTATTCGAACTGAGCATTAAGTCTTATACAAAAACAAGTAATAATTACTTTTAAAATTTTCCATAATCCATATAATTTTCTTTTTTTTTGGAGCATCGATCAACTGCGGTTTGCACTATTCGATAATGAATATACCAGGAATGGGACATTCCACGGAGGTACTCCTTTCCACTTTTAAAAATTTTCCAGTTTTTCCCTGCTAAAACCGCATTGTTTTTTAACAAAGATTGTAAGATGAAAACAACAAGTACACCTAATGTTTAATGAGAAAACCGGTTCCTTCTCTTTTTATATCAACTGAATTGGATGAGACATATCTTTCTGAAAAATACATCTTGTCAAAATCACGCCTATACCCCCTATCAGAGCGAAATTTCATGGAAAAGTATTATGTAGAAAAATATATCTCATCCAGTTCAGTTTTATATTTTGATTCTCGAAGTCAGTTTTTCAAGTTCTATCGAATCATTCAAAATTCCACGAAATAGATTTTTTAGAATGCATTGAGTTGAATAAATCGTTAATAAATATTTAGGTTGTTTGGCAACGGATCCTTTATTATTTGTTTGGGATCAATATTTAATTACAAGTGATATACCAAAGTTTCATGATGAATTAATTCCAGCTATTGCTGCAGCAATGATTATAACATTAAGAGATTTTTTATTAAAATGTAAAATGGTTCGTTTGTTTTATTTTGAAGAAAAACATCGAAATTTCACATTGTCTATTATAGACATCAGAAATGGAAACAGTTTTACAACATAAAACAAACATAATTATAACACGTCAATTACAATCTGTTATTGTTCGATTCTTTTTGGCTGATTTTAAAAATCGAATAGCTAGATCAGATTTCGGACCAGTTATTGATCCAACTGAAGGTTTTAAAGAAATTTACTTGATATATTTTATTATTGATTTTGATTAGGACGTCAATGGACAAGTTTTAATAAAGATCATGTTCCACAAGCTGCTAATCGACCAGAACAACGACTTACTGACCGAGAAAGAAATGAACAGTAAAATATTTTTTTATTAGTTTTATTGTTTATTTTATTTTATTTCATAAATACAGAAATGCTCAACTCGAAAGACGATTGCGAGAAGTAATTTATAAACAAAAAGAGAATTTTTTTGTTTCAAAATCATTCTTTTCTTATTGATTTTCATATAGGAAATGGTTAAACGACAAGAAACTGAACGAGCATTACAATCAAAAATAGATCAACTTCAACGTGAAATTGATCAAATAAGATATACCGCTGTTCCAATAACAACAACACAATCAATTCGAGCACCAACACCAGCTGAACGATATGTTGTTAATCCTCGATCACGAGTAATAAAATAATAAGTTTTATATAGTAATCAAATTATTTGATCATTTATATGATATAGCCTGTTAGTCCACTTAAACCAGTAACAAGACAACAGCAGGGAAACAGTCCACTTCATGACCTACTTCGTAAAATATCACAAACATGCAATCGAGGTTTGCATATTTTATTTTAATAAAAATGATTTATTCATATTTATTTTCTTATTCTTTATTAGTCGCACATGGTGAAGGTAAAAATAGTGTTACATTGAATGAACAAACCAAAAATGATATACGAGTTCATAAACTTGATTTGAAAATGGCCGAACGAGAAGTTGTCGGTCGAACATTACATGTCAATGAATGGAATCAATTAACAGAAGTACAAAGACAAACTTATAGTCAACAAATGCTTGATGTTGTTAAAACACGTATTCAAAATCGTTATACTGATGGACGCAAATAATATTCACGGCTAACATATAAACACATAATCTTTTACAATGCTTATATGAAATTGTCTTTTGATATAAATAAATCGTCTTATTATATAAAATGCTATCTTTTCCTTTAGTAAAGAAATTATTTTCCGAAGTTTATGATTTTCTCAATGTATAAGAAAAATATTCTGTTCGAAGTAATCGCATGGAATTCGATGATATCAAACAGTAGGAAACTTGTCGAATCCAACGAAATCTGAGGGTATTAAAATATCTAGCTTTTGACTTTTTGCAGGTGTGAGTGTGAGGGGTGTGTGGGTGTTGTGGGGGTGGGGGGTAGGTGTGTGATATTGTATTCTATTCAGCTATATCCACACCCACACCCACCCACATAAGTTACCAGCTGAAAATTTGCGAACTTCGAGCTCATCCCGATTTGTTGCCAAAAACAGAAAATCATCCTGATACGCAGAAGTTAAATTTGCATATAAAAAGAGTTTTAAAATAACTCACATGAGCAACAATCAAATGACATTTATCAGAACAATGAATAAGCTCGACTTTCTTACCATTTGTATCGTATATTTGGATATAATCGTCATTACTACAAGTTACTAAATGACTGAAATACAAAGAAAAATAAGCGAAAGATTTTCCAAAAAAATCAACGTTTAAAATATAACCTCTCATTTTTGTTTAACATAAGTCCGTTAAAATACGAACTGAATGCGTATGATGATCAGATATTGTTTTACTGATTATCCCTTTTTAATGTAAAAATAATATAAAATCATTTAAGTAAATAAAAACAAGCAAATATTAGGTCGAATGAAAATGTTTAATTAAAAGAATAAATAAACAAATAGAATGGTAAGTGTATGTGTTCCTCTATAATGACTTCATTTAACAGATATATACATAGTTATTTAATATATATAATTTTTTTGTTCGTCTTTCTGACTTTACTAATCGTAGTATCCTTCGTTTGCCATCAATAAATTAGTAAAAACATGGTTTAAACTAAATATGAAATTCGTTGAATCTCTAACACTGCATTGAATAAAAAAATGTAAACATACTTATACAGTGAATAGCATGCTTAAGGATTATCAGTAAAAAAATCTTTCAATACAAGAAAAAAAGGGTGTGGATGAGTGTGGATGTGGTGAGGAAACCTACACCCACACCCACACCCTCAAGATAGTTTGGGATCCCTATTACGATCGACTATGCATTTTGAAAGTTGTGACAGTTTGAAAAGTATTTATGTTATATAGGACTAGTTGTGATGTAGAGATACTTGTTAGATTTATTCAGCTCCATAGTGAGGTCTAGCTTTTGAGATGGAAAAAGTTATGTATTGAGCTGTTTTGGATACATAGCAAGATCTGATAGACCGTTCAAGATTTTGGTCATTTCAGAGAACTTTTTTATCTGAAGATATTTTTTTCGCTGAATATCTTCGAAGCAAGCGATAAACGTTGGGATGCGATATTTGATTACCTCAGTTATCATAAATTTTGTCAAGCGACCAGAGATTAGCAAAGTGTTACTTCATTATCTCTCATATGTGACATTTACAATTGTAGCTTACCTGTGCTAAACAGGAGTAACTAGAGTGTGGGTGGGGTGTAGAATTTCACTGTACTGACTCCCTAACCCACACCCGAACCACCATCCCACCCCCACCCACATCCACACCTGCATCCTCAAAGCAAGGATACACATGATGATGGTAGCTGAGGCAGTTGTTGAAAATGACTCTCCAGTTTCTGCGAGGATCAGAAACGATCCTGAGGCCAAGACTTGATCCGAATGTCGATCTGCGAGGTCTTCTTTCACAATATCTAATAATGAATAATATGGGCGCTGAGTCTGCTACAGCAGGAGATTGATCGCATAAAGAAAGTGCCTACCGTAAGGTATAGAGATTCACCAGTGGTTCTTTATTACAGATGGTAATAATGAAATCACGACAAGTGATAATAACCAAAACGAAACAAAAGATGAAAATAATAACGAGAGAAAAACAACATCTCATAAGTATNAAATGTGAATTCATTGATTCTATGAAAGTCTTAGTGGAATGAACTCGATATTTTAGACAAAACTTAACGAAATCAATTTATAATACTATTTCAATCATAATCAAAACAATAACATTCATGTATGAAGATAAATAAAACGATTTGCTCTTCAATATAATTACTTTAAATTAGAAGATTTATGATTACAAAATTTATTTGTCTATTTCAAGAACATTCTAATAAAAAAAAAGAGTAGGAATGCATCATTTCTGTATAAATTTTAAATTAACCATGAAGAATCATAATTTATTCGTGAGGAATGTATAAATGTAACAATTGCTGGTAATTTTCTAAATTATATAAAGTTTTCTTTGCTTGTAAGACAATTTTTTCGAATAGAATAAATTTTCTACTATTTGTACGAACAATATCACTAATGACACGCTACTTATATTCAGAAGCCGTCTATAAGAAATCTTACAAAACAAACTATTGTAAATAGAACTGATTAGAATAGTTTCTTTCAACAAATTTAACTTTCATTATCTCTTAAGAAATTCATGTACATTTTGAAAAGAAATTTATTTGAAAGGGTAATATCGTCATGAAAAATATTTTGTAATTCATTCTTTGTCATAAACAATATATTTCTTATTGCGTGAATGAATAATCTATCCAAAGAATTAAATTCGTTGCTTTTTTAATGAAAATTTCGATTTCATTAGAAATAGTCTAAAGGAATCACCATCAAGTGATAATGTTACTTTGTACAAATAAAGAACAGAAATGCCTTTTCTTTGATATTGTTTTCCTAGTGATACGTTTAAATGAACAAAAAGACTTTAGAAGCTCACTGCTTAATTTCAAAGTTGATTTTTGTCAGTTTCGAGTTATTTTCACACAAGCTGTTCTTTTACATTTTTCAAATTTTCTTACTCTTCTATACATATTGTATCATTCGTACTAGTATGTGAGTGTGAGAGTTCTTTCTCTTTTATTCACACTCATTCCCATAATTCACCTAATCTAGTTTAAAATTCCACAAATAATAGTTTTCTCAATTACGATTGTTAATTATTATATTGAGCAGTAAATGGAAGTGATACAGAAAAAAATGAGATAAATATTGCTACTACTTAGTATGTTGAAATTTGAGTATCCATTTTGAGACTTGTTCTTATCATGGAAATAACACATATTATCTACATTTTTATTGATCACTAACAGGTACATATATGTATGTATTACCATCAAAATTGGAATTACAAATTTACTCGGATGAAATCAAAATTCAACTACAAATATATTGATAAAGGTTTGTGTTTAGCAGCATCACATTTATCAATCTTCGTCATTTTTCTTAAATTCATATTAAACGTTTTTCTTTTGATTTGATTTTCAATGCATACTCATTCAACTCTTCTCTTATCACATTTTATCTGCTCAATTCATCTTCCTATCGTGCTATTTATACATTTGAAGGTACATGCTATATGTTTTCATTTATTTTCTTCATTACTAAAATGTCATTTTTGTTTCTGAAAATACATATATATAAAGCTCTAGATCATCAATGAATTCTATCAGTTGGTTAAACCTTCATGTCACTTCAAACAAATCTTTTGAACTTATAATCAATTGTACTTCGATATTGTTCATTTGGTTTTCTTTCACATTCATTTCAACATCTTCCTCAGTCACATGATCTCACCTTTGAATTTAGTATCATAGTTGAAAATGAGACATTTTTGAATTGATAATATAATTTTTGACTAATTTCGATTTCTATTGAGTATAAAGTGTTTAATTGTAAGGTGACAATTTGAAAAAGTTGAGAAGTTGAAAATGAATATATGTAGAGCTACAGATGGACGCATGCAATAAGAAATGAGCAACGTCTTTTATTTCTGATGAGATACAGATAAGGTTTTTTTTCATTAATAAAAAACGACCAATCCTTTTCGACCGTAGCAAAAGTCAAGCTGAGTTTATCTCTTTAAAATTCGAATTGATGGATCTTAGACTCACTCTTCGATATACTCTTAAAAGAAAATCATTTTCAATATTTTAAAGATGAAAGATTTCGAATAAGACAAAACATTCCAGAATAAGAAGAACGTATTTTACGATAAACGACGTTACATTAGAACAAACTTTTTGTCAGTCCACGGATTTAGAATGTCTGTCAAGATTTTTTGGTTGTAGTCTTGAATCATTTTTTTATGAATCTACGGATAAACTTGTTCCAAATTTTGTTTGTAACTTTTTCTCAAGAAATACGAAATATCATACATGTAAACAAAATATTGTTAATGTGTAGGATATAATGTACAAAAAAAATTAAATAATATATCATATATTTGTGATTATTACAAAATACTTTCCCGTTACTTCTTTTTAGTCGCATCTCTACTATTGATAAACGTCAAGCTTCCAATATGCATCGTCTTAAAATAACATGAGAAAGCCATGTTTGGTTTTCGCTGACGAAATTCATACTATTGGAACCGGCCACTGAACCTCACGTTGTTCAACACTTACTGTCGATGCTTTTTGACCAATGTTTATATATAACACCTTATAGGACGAGTAGTACCAGAACTTAAATTATGATTTCACTCTATTAGAGCTTTCATCATAAACGAATTGACAATTTCTTTCTTATGGTAAGCAATGTTTTTATGTCTAGGCAATGTCACTGATCATATACTATGACAATCTTGAACAATTGTTTGATATGCACCAATCAAATTATCTCGTTGAGTATTATTGATCGATTTAACTGAGTTGGACTCCACTTGCTCTTTACAGTTGCCTTGTAGATTAAATCTTTATTCTAAACATCATTCGAAAGAGCAAAGTTTTATTGATTTTCTCAGCGATGTTTCTTTGGGTAATCTTCTTATGTCAAACGGATTATAGCAGCTCACTTTTTCCATAGATTGAAAACATCTAAATATGACAGACATTGCTTTATCAATTGCAAAACGATTATCGTAGCTACAAGTCATTCAGTTCGACTATTATCATGCTCAAATATCTGAAACATTAGATATACAAAAATGTTTCGTCTTTAGACGTACACTATGCGTATCTTTCGAACGAAGTATTATTACATATTTCTTTTCGTTTGTCATTTTTTCCCGACATATCGAGTACAGTCGAATAAGAATACTTACAAAGATATGAAGAACAAAACCATAAAAAGTGATTATAGTGTTATACTATATGAATGTTCAATGATGCTATTACTATTGGGTGAATCCATATGACTTCTACCATCATTACATCGACCAGTTACGCAAGCGACGTGACACACATAGCCATATGTAGTTTGGAGCGCTGATTTCAATGGTGAAAACCGCAGGTCTCTATCTTTNAGGTGCAGAGTTCAAACTTGAGCTGTATTCGGTCCCATGTCCTATTGGTTTGGTAACGCGCAATATAAATCAACATTTTAAATGGTAGATTTCACAGTATAATTTTGATATTCAGACAGTCTAGGATGATTGATTTTTATGATTCACTTTTTGAAGTACACATAACTCTCGGATTTAAATCCGAAGTTTCCGCATTTATTTTTATGTAATATTAACTTTCTTAATAGACAAACATTAAATAATAACAAAAACAATTGTTTCTATTTTATATACTGTTAAATATGAATTATATACACACATAGAAAAATGCACATTCATCAGAGAAGCTCATCGAACAGATTATGTTTTTATAAATGAGTGGAAAATTCTCAAAAGTAGATGAAATATTTATACATATTAATTTAACGATATTATTCTATGAAAGAAAATTTGAAACATGACATATAAATGAAATATTTTTTCATTTAATCTTTTATAGACATATGTTACAAGAAACAACTTGTTTGTTTCAGATATATCTAAACTAAACTAATTTTTCATGTTTTATAACGTCGTCATTCAACTAATATTTCAGTCAAATCTTGAATCTGAAATCAATACTACAAGTGAATAAGAGACATTCATCCTGGTTAGATTTATGAAAGAAAAACATACTCATTATAAAATCACAATAATCCAAATCATTCTTGTTCCATTATTTGACAATTGATTTCAGTTCATTGAGCGCTGCATTTTCACTCGTTGTATAATCTGAAGTTAAATGATAAGATATTGATACATATGAGAATAGAATAAATATACTTATACATTGATGTAAATATTCAAGTTGTTCATTGGTTAGTTTCCCTTTCAGTTTGGCAACTGCTGAATAAATAGAATATAATGATAATGTATTTTGATAAAAAAAAGCCTTCAAACGAATCTAAACGCTTTGCAAGTAATGTTTAATATTGATATAGTTTAACAGTAATATAATTCATTCTTACTATGAATTTACTATTATATATCATAAATTAATTCGTAAACTAAAAAAAAAGTGAATTATTAATTTTAACTATATTTCTTCTAGAACTCTTTTTGTTCCTACTTTCCTTCTTACATGAGCTATTAGAAATCAAACATAAAGGGTGTGTCGGAAAAAAATTAAACTAATAAAGATTTGATTTTGTTGCTCAAAGCTAAAAATCTTTGTTAACATATAAAAATCCTCGTTTTTATGGATATCTTTTTTTAAATTATCATTTCTATCAATGTTGTTTTGTGTCAGTTGGTCTGAATTTAGGATGCCTGATTTCACAGATAAAATGATTGATTCAGATAAAGATAATTCGAGTAAAAATCTCTTTCAAGACTTGTTCATGATTCAATGAACCGTCGTTAATAATTTCTTATCAAGATAAAAACAACAACTAACAATAGACTTTGATCTATATTTTTTCTTCACACATCGTTATAATTCCTATGTAAAATAGCTGCAGACATATGGATCAAAATTTACTTTCAATGGATTCTATCATAAGCAGAGTCATTTTTCATAATTATCTTATAATCTAATAACTCACAAGTGGCAGATTATTAATTAAATGTACTGCAAAAATATATATTTAAATCATTCATGAATAATTCCTTCTGACTTCGAGTTCAGAAACATAGAAATAAATTTTTTCTCTTCGAAAACAACTTATCAGTAATATGGTATTCTTCAAGTAAAATCTGGAACCACATGAAAATAATTAATATCAACAAATGTGAACAACTACAATCTACTAATGATTTTCTTTTTCTACATAATATTTTTTATATCTTTTTAAATGTTAGAGATATTTGAAGAAAAAGACAATGTACAGGACAAATTTGTCGATCTTTGTTTCTTGAATGCATGAAGCTGACGAACGAGCAAGAACTAGAGGTCGAATATAGGCGTGACATTCTGTTTACCCATCTCAAACATCCTCTACAACGTAGTTTTGAGTTCCAGGACTCATATTTCAAGGAGTTGTTCAACATTCTTTCAGACACGATATACGTTCACATTCAAGAAGAAGAATGAATATGGTTTCAGATTTTGATATTGTCCGTTTTAAAATAAATAAATGAGAAATAATACTATTTGAAAGTTAGGTTTATGTTTAACAAAAAAAAAAACCGTGAGATTTAGTTTAACATTGAATATATCAGTAATTTTTTCAATTACGACTTTCAGTATGGTTTGACGTTCAAGATATTGATTAATAAATCCTTGCGAATTTCAGAAAATTTGTAATGTCTTATTGAGCACAGATTTAACGCGCAATGCATTCATCTAAAGAAACAACGAAAAACTCTAGTGGATTGAAATTTGAATTCATTGATTTTAAGACAGTCTTAGCGGAGTAAACTCGATATCTTAGACAAAACTAAACGAAATCGATTTATAATATCATTTCAATCAAAATCAAAACAATAACACTTATGTATTGAAGATAAATAAAACGATTTGCTCTTCAATACAAGATCGGAGAAATGCATAATTTCTTCTGTATAAATTTTAAATTAAACATGAAGAATAGTAATTATTCGTGATATATATATAAATGCAACAATTGTTGGTAATTTTTTAAATTACGTAAAGTTTTCTTTGCTTTTAACACAATTTTTTCGAATAGAATAAATTTTCTACTATTTTTACGAACAATATCACTAATGACACGCTATTTATATTTAGGAGGCCTTCATAAGAATTCTTAAAAAACATAAGCTATTATAAGTACGTAGAACTGATTAGAATAGTTTCTTTCGAAAAATCTAACTTTCGTTACTTCTTAAGAAATTCATGTATATTTTGGAAAATAATTTATTTGAAAGGGTGATGTCGTCATGAAAAATACTTTGTAATTCATTCTTTGTCATAAACAATATATTTCTTATTGTGTGAATGAATGCTCTATCCAAAGAATTAATTCGTTGCGTTTTTTAATGAAAATTTCGATTTCATTAGAGATAGTCTAAACGAATCACCACCGAGTGGTCATGTTACTTTGAACAAAAAAGAACAGAAAATTCTTTTCTTTAATATTGTTATCCTAGTAATACGTTTAAATAAACGAAAAGATTTTAAGAGGTCACTGCTTAATTTTAAAGTTGATTTTTGATAGTTTCGAGTTATTTTCATGAACAGTGACGGAAAGTCGTATGTTAATGATAATATCTCATCTGTAGCTCAGACTTTCGCAGCAGAATGTTTTTGTGTTATCAGAACAATGATGAAGAATGTTTCCCTTTCTCACAAGCTGTTCTTTTACATTTTTCAAATTTTCTTACATTCATATATATATATCATCTTTACGAGTATTGGACTGTGAGAGTTCTTTTCTTTTATCGAAACTCACTTACATAATTTACCTAATCTAGTTGACAATTCCACAAATAATCTAGTACTTAGTATGTTGAAATTTGAGTATCCATTTCGAGACTTGTTCTTATCGTATAAATAACACATTATCTGCATTTTTATTGATCAACTAACGGGCATATATATGTATGTATTACCATCAAAATTCAACTACAAATATTGTGACAATGGTTTGTGGTTAGCAGCATCACATTTGTTAATCCTCGTCATTTTTCTTGAATCCATATTGAACGTATTTCTTTTGATTTGATTTTCAATGCATGCTCATCCAACTCTTCTCTTGTCACATTTAACCTATTCAATTCAACTTCCTATCGTGCTACTTATATGTCTGAAGGTACATATTAGGTTTAATTCTGTTAGTTAGTAAAACCTTAATGTGTCACCTCAAACAAATCTTTTGAACTTACAATCGTTTGTACTTCGATAGTGTGCATTAGGGTTCTTGTCACATGATCTCATCTTTGAATTTAGTATCATAGCTGAAAATGAAACAAGTTTGAATTGATAATATAATTTTTGACTAATTCCAATTTCTGTTGAATGTAAAGTATTCAATTGTAAGGTGACAATTTCACAAACTTGAGAAGTTGAAAACGAATTTGTTTCAAAAGTTTTATTATTAGAAAACTCAATACATATGAGAGAGTCTGTTGAAATTAGTCAACAAGGTGAAATTCTATGTACAGTCACAGATGGACGTGGACGCATGCAATAAGAAATGAGCAATATCTCTAATTTTGGATGAGATTAAGATAAGGTTTCTTTTTTCATTAACAAAAAGTGGCCAATCTTTTTCGATCATAGCAAAATTCGAGCGGACTTTATCTCTTTAAAATTCTAATTGATGAATCTTAGATTCACTTTTCACTATACGCTTAAAAGAGAAATTCTTCTCTTTCTTGTCTTTAAGTGCATTCGTTGACATCTATTTCATACTCGACATATCAATAGAACAAACTATAAGTCAAGATAAAATTTTTAAGCTACTGCGAAATAAAACTTGTTGAGCTCTTTAAAAAATGTTACAACCCACTGTAAAATAAGTTAAAATGTGGAATTATTTTCTTTCAATTGAATATCATCTTCAATATTTTAAAGATGAAAGATTTCGAATAAGACGAAACATTCCAGAAGAAGGAGAACGCGTATTTTATGATAAAAGACTTTACATTAGAAAAAACATATTCATTTGTCAATGGATTCCGAATATCTATGAAGATGCTTTCATAGTAATTTTGAATCATTCTTTTTGGTTCTACGGATAATACCATACATGTAAACAAAATATTGTTAATGTGTAGGATATGATGTAGATGAATGATGAAAAGGTGTTTACTACAGTAACAAATGAAATAATATATCACCTATTTAGGATTATTACAAAAGATTTTTCTGTTACTCCTTTTTAGTCGAATCTCTACTATTGATAAACGTCTAGCTTCCAACATACGTCGCCTTAAAATAACATCAGAAAGCAATATTTGATTTTCGCTGACGAACTTGAATGATCTTTATATAAAAGTAGTTATTCTATTCGAGACTTCATCATACATGAATTGACAAATCTTTAGATGCTTAATATCAATCTAAACAAAAGCATTGTTCGTGGGTAAGAATAAATTTCTTTACTTTCTTAAGATAAGCAATGTTTTAATATCAAGATTAAGTCACGAGTCATATACTATGACAATCTTGAATAATCGTTTTATATGCACCAATCATATTATCTCGTTTAGTGTTATTGATCAATTTAACTGAGCTGGACTCTACTTGCTCTTTACAGATGCCTTACAGATAAAATCTTGATTCTAAACATCATTCGAAAGAGCAAAATTTAGTCAATTTTCTCAACGATACTTCTTTGTACCATATTCTTGTCAAACCGATTACAAAAGCTCAATTTTTCCATAGATTGAAAACATCTAAACATGACAGACATTGCTTTTACAATTGTGAAGCGATTATCGTAGCTACAAGTCAGTCAGTTTGACTATTATAATGCTCAAATACCTGAAACATTAGATATACTTAATATTATTACATATTTCTATTTGTAATAGTATCATACTATACTGAAAGTTCAAAACTTTAATAAAGAAAAAGATGAAGTGTAAAAATTTATTCTCTTCATTTTTTCCCCAACCTATCGAATATAAAAACTGATTATAGTGTTATAATATGAATGATCAACGAAGCTATTATTATTGTAAGTTCTTATAAGAAGCACCCAAAGTATGGACTACTACAGGCATATTTAAATGCAATGGAGACTTATTAAGGAGTTCTATTAGCGCGAACATAATTTTTTTTTACTTTTCAAAATGGACCTATCATTGTAATTTGATGTGTACTTTATTATTGATGATTGCATTTACTATTGTGAGTCATGAACAATGCATTAATGAGTATACTAGCGAGAGCCCGTGCCTACTGCCCGGCTGCTTTTTTTCCTGTGAAGTTACACTTCTGTCCTTTAGCTTTGATTGGGTAATAGACAAAAACCCAGTTCGCATTATCTATATATATAGATCGTATANTATTTTTGAAGAACTTTTTCTGTTTCTTCATGTGTATTAAATGAATTCATTAAAACAAGTGGTACATCACAATCATATTGACGATTAAGTTGCTAATAGAAAAGAAGTTTAGCAAATAAAAACAGACAACTTTGATTTTTTTTACTTCAAGTTGTGACTCCATTCCTTTGACTTGTGTATGTTTGGCTACAATCGATCGGCTTCTAATCATATTGCAAAATGTTTGATTCCGTTAATGGAGTAGTATAAACAATGTATATCGAGCTTCATTGTGTGCTGTTATCACATGGTGGCTTCATGGCACCCTTTCGTTATATTATCAGGATATATCACCAATTACAGGTATTTGCGTTTATCGCAGTAATACCCTTTTCGTATATCATGCATTTTTCATCTACATTATCCTCTAAGGCATACACATTACAAATATGATGACATTTGGAATTTCGGCTTAGAGACATAGGAAAACAATTACTGTTCTATGATTGTGAGTGTTCGAGTAGAGAAAGAGAAAAGTCTATTATCCATGCTGACGCCCAGATATAGCAGCAAACACACCCTTGGTTCGAACCAACTATGATGCGACATCAAATGAATGTGAATTTTTACCTAGAAAGAAAACTGAAGTTAGATGAAATGTAATCCATATTTTTGCCTTAAATTTTAACCCACTTTTATTCAATTGAACGCTCGACCACCCGTTAGATGAACAGATGCAACTTCTACTAAATTGACATCTGTCATGAAATTAAAGCACATCGACAAAAACAACAAAAATCTAGCAAGAAAAACAATGCCAACAATATGTTAATGTACTTTTTCCTTTGCAAGAGGAGCCTATCACAATTATGTGACTTTGCATTTTGTTTTTTCAAGCTTGCAGCAACAAATTATTCATCTATTCAACGTCAATAGTTTATTCTGACAATGTATTTAATTCGTCAATTCAAGAAAAAAAATATTATGAAATAGATATACATTGTTTATGTATATACGAATATGTTTTTCTTTGACGAGATATATTTTCAATTAAGAAAATTTTCATTATTTTTCAAGTTCATCTCGACTGCCTTCAACGTGTCATTTGAAAATGAGGTTAGAAACTAACATTACAATTTTGATGTACGTACACGTTAACCAATCTAAATAAGAACGAAGTGAAACTCAAATTTTCTTGTAAACAATAGTTTCGACTTGTATAATACCCGTTTTAAGAACATAATGTCATGAAGATCTCTTTCTGTCACCCTTGTCATGCAACTCAGGCATTACCTGCGTCATGATATTTTTTTATTGTTGTGAGAAACAATAATCACTTGGATACAACAAGATTTTCATCCTATACTAATTTAATTCAACATTCGTATAACCTAACTTCCAAAACATAATTGAGAAAGCTTTTATTCTTTTTTAATAAATCTGTCACGGTTTTTATATCATCGATGTTAAGATTACGATTGTTATTTCATTCCTATAATCAACTTATTTACCAGTCACATAATGAAAGTATAATCGGAGTGAATTTTTTTCTTCTTATAAGAATAAGAAACATTTTATTGAGAAAGCTTTCAAAAAAAAGAAAGAAAAACATGTACACAATAAAGTATCGATCGCAAAAACACTTAAGTAAATGCAGAGTTGAAAACGGATGAAAGGCAAACGAGGGTTGGATAGAATATGGTGTGTGTGAATTTGGATAACAGTCTTCATTTCATCTCCGTCAACCCTTTATTTATGAGTGCGAAAACACTCAACACCCGACTATGATGGACGATTTAATCTTGATGATAATAATTAGAAAGAAGTTGGTCCGAAATGATTTTCTTTGTTGATATTCGAGAAAATTTCACAAGTTGAAATTTACATCGAAGGACATTAGCTTGGTATCTTCGTTGTAAGAAAAGATAACTTTCCGGGACAAGTCTGCTCCATAATATTGAATAAATTCCTTTTTAACTGGAGCGGGATTTGTACGTGACATTGTATTATCTACATCTTTGTAGTCGATGTGGAACCTTTTGATAGTTGGAGGGGAACATTTCTTCAGCACATCATGCCATTCTGTACCATCCAGAAACGGGGGTTGTCTTCTTGGTATCGGATTTTTTACTTCTCCACGAAGACAAGTGAAGAAGCTCAAAGTAAATAATTTTTGTGGAATAATGAGCTGGAACAGTGCTTGAAATCTTCTTAACTCCAATCCGTATCCATATACGTTGACATGACGAAGTGTTGCAGGATATTCCATCGATTTTTTTTCTGATATTTTATCTAGATAATCTCTAATATCCTGTGGAGGTAGTGCCCTTTTTGTAAGGTACTCTGTAGCTCCGCTGTACAGTGTTAACGCTTTTAATTTTTGGAATCGATAAAGTAATGGCATCAAACGCCTTGCTTCATGTAGCCAAATTGTCAAACTGACAATTGTATTGTTCACAATTGTTGAAGGCATATAAGTTATCGGATCGATTCCTTTTGAATGTTCCAAGTTTAAATGTTTTAACAATGGTAGTTCTGTGAGTAGATACCCGAATGATTGAGCAGCGGGATCACAAAGTTGACGGCATTTCATACCACTGAATACAATCTTTACGCTTCTTAGTCGATCCTTGAAAGGATTCAATACCGTCGGTATGCTATGTTCGAATTCAGCAAGTGGCACTTCATGCAAAGCAATCGATCTCAATCGATTTCCACTCGATGAGCCAGAATATCTTTCTAACAAGTTGACATTTTCATATAAGATTGCAATCGAAACGATATTTTGTTCATAGAAAATCTGTTGAAATGTTTTTAAAAGTTTTGTGTTTGTTTGAGTCAAATCGAGATGAATATTGGGTGCATTCGATACAAGCTGCTTGAATTGATTATTGAGAACATAGAAAGACTTACAGATTTCATTTGCAGTTAGATAGTCAAAAATTTCGAAGAAAATCTCTGTTGAAAGTTGTTCTAATGTTGTCACTATAGGTTGAGCCTTTTGACGGGCCGAACGAGTCTTCCTTCGCTGCGCCATGCCGTTTCGTTCTAAATGAATGTCACGGAATAGAATGAAAAATACTCTTTCTCTTCTGTTTTATAGAGGCTCGATCGAATCTTATTGCATTCTAGAAGAAGCATGACAAGAATTGTGTTTACACGTCAGCAACTGTAATCCATTTTCGTTTCTGCTTGAATATAGTATTAAAAAGGAGCACAGCATTCTTTCTTACGCAATTCGAATTCATTCATGTACGTTTTTTAAAACGCACGAGCAACAAAAAGCATTGAATACAAGAGATCAGCATTGTTTGGTCTGGAAAAAGATCTCCATTTGAGGAGAAAAGACACAGGAATTGCTAAATATTTCTAGATAGTCCACGATCTGTACTCACACATTTGCATGAAAAAATTATATGAGTTTGATAGTAAAATCATCCTATTTTGCAGAAGATTGTATGTGAAGATAAACAGATACAGTCAATTGATTCGCAGTACGTTTACTACTTCGAAGGTTGTCGCAAGTGACAGTTCATCTTTCTCTGGCAATTGACTTATGTATGAGTGAATGTGGGTTCAAGGGAATTCTTATTTGTATATAAATGCATTTTCAAAAAGTGTCCGATGTCATAAACAGCTAGCAAAAGCTAGCATACATCACATATTGTTTACATGCTTTACTTCGTGCAGTCCATGTTGAAATGAAATGGAAAGAAAAGAAGAGAGAAGATTTCAGAATTTCGTAAGCAACACAGCAGTGAGTCAATCAACACTCATCTCGGTGTTGATAAATTACACAAACAGTTTCACAAAACATTTTCTTCACTCAGAAAAAACAATTTAACCGTATGTCATTACTCAACAGTTGGCACTATTGAATCAAATTGGCTATTGCTGATAGCAGCCAGAGCTTTGCCAAAGACAGAGTATTTTCTAGAATTAGTGACAATCAATGGATCAGTGTTGTGCAGGTGTTTGTGTTCCAGTCACAACTAATAATTTTGCTCTGTGACGTTCGTTGATAGGAATAATGAAAACTCGCCGTGATTATAATTTTCATGTGACTATTTTTGTAAAAATATCCAATACAGTGATTTATTTCAAAAACGCTTCTGAATTTCGCATTTTTTGATTGTCTGTATAACTCTGAAAAAATAGGCTAAATCGATGTTGCGCTCCTATGTACAAATAGAAATGCAGGACGTATCATGACTACGAGCATTGAAGAAATCATCAGTATTAGTGAGTTGTAGGTATAGATGTGAATCAAGAGAAGACTGTTATCCGAATTTACACACACACTCACATCGTATTCTTTCCACCCTCCATTTGCGTTTCATCCGTGCATTGACTTGAACGTTTTGCGATCGATACCTTAATGCGTACATGTTTTTCTCTCTTTTCTTCTAAGGCTTTCTAAATAATTTTTTTTTCTTTTTCTCATAAGAACGAGAAAATCAAACAAAAACAAATGTTTTCACTTCGATTTTACTCTTATTATGTTAATGGTAAATAAGTTGATCATGCGAAAGAAATAACAATCGTAATCTTAACGTCGATGATATGAAGACCGTTACAGATTCATTAAAAAAGAATAAAAGCTTTCTCAATTATGTTTTGAAATTTTATCTATGAAAATAATGAAATAAGTTAGTATAGGATGAAATCTTGTTGTATCCAGGTGATTATTGTTTCTCACATCGATGAAAAAATGTCATGATGCAGATAGTACCTGAGTTGCATGACAAGGATGACAGACAGAGATATTCTTGATGGTATACTCTTGAGCAGACGCTAATACGAAGTCGATCCATTTTTTTACAAGAAAACTCGAGCTTGTCTTCGTTCTTATTTCGATAGGTTGACGTATACGTAAATTAAAATTGTAATGTTAGTTTCTAAACTCATTTTCAAATGATACACTGAAGGCAGTCGAAATGAACTTGAAAAATAACGAGAATTTTCTTAGTGGGAAATATATCTCATCATACATATATAATCAGAGTATTTCTATTTCGTATTATATTTTTTTCTTGAGCTGACGAATTTAAACACCTTGTCTGGTTAAACTANATCTCTGTTTCTGTTTTTCTAGATAGCCATCATTATACATGAACATATTAAATAAAAACGAAATGAATATACTCGATTTACCTGACGAAATCTTAATTTCTATATTCAATAAATTGAATAATGTCTATATACTTTATTCACTTGTGGATGTAAATCAACGATTTAATCGATTGTCATTAAGTTCTCTCTACATTCATGATCTTGATGGACGTTTCATTTGTTTATCAACATTGATCATCAATATAGAAACAATTTCTATTTCAATATCAGATATAGAGAAAATGGTAAAAAATATATATTTGATGATTATTTTGTTCAATAAATATAAAATAAAATAAAATAAAATAATAATTTTCTTTTCTAGAAACAACTTTCCAAATTGAAATGTTTTTCATTGAGTTCGATTAAACCAACAATTTATTATGATGAACTCATTGTTCCATTACTTCGTCAAATGTCAAATCTCGAAGAACTAACATTATTTCTTATCATAAAAAGATTTAATTCGACTTATATCGATGGTATTCAATTATATGATCAAATTCTTATTCATATACCACAACTAAATAAATTTACTTTCAGTATAAATACTTTACTTTATAATAGTGTCAATATTAGTCTTCCTTCGAATAATGATATTCAACGTAGTTTTATCGAAAGAAAATATCAACAAGTTGGTTCATATGCTGATGATAATCTAATGAAGGGTGAAGCTCAATGTCATATCTATTCATTACCATATCAATTCGATAATTTTCATTATTTGAACAATTCATTTCAAGGTGGTAGATTTGAAAAAGTTAAATGTATAAAAATGACTGATATACGACCTTTTGAACATGAATTTTTCAAAATTATTTCTCAATCTTTTCCTTTACTTCAACATTTATCTGTGAAAAACGATGAACAACAGAAAAATAAACAACATTTATCTAATACATTGATTATATTTCCTCATCTTCGTAGTCTTCATCTTATACTTGCACATATTGATTACGTTGAAGATTTTCTTATGAAAAAAACTACTCATCTACCTTGTTTGCTATATCTCAAAATTAAATATGAACAACTGCTCATCATAACAAATAATTTTACCAATAATTCAATAGAATTCAATTTTTCTCAATTAAAAGTTCTTTCTATAGTTGAACCATTTGTTCGTCCAGAAAATTTTCATTCGTATTTTCCTCAATTACAGATATTATATTCTTAAAAAGAAAAAACTATTTTATAATAAAATATAATTGTTTATTTTATCGATTAGAATTCATTTACTAATCGATATAAAATAATTTTATTAAAGTAAGAAAGAAAAGAAAATCGAATGTTTGATTATTTAATGAAATTGAATTAAAAACATATCCATCATAAAAAAAAAAGGATTTCGAAAATTATTTATTTTGAGAAAGAAAATAATATTTCCTTGGTATAGTATTTTATTTTTTAATTATTTCAACTAATCTTTAATAAAGAGTATATCAGAGAAAACAAATGACAAGAGAGTGAAAAGCATACTAATACGAAAGGCAACTTAACTGGAGGATGAATATGTAAAAAATCGTGCCTCTCTCCTACATCGAATCCTTCACAGTAGACTCTGAAAATAGACATTGATAATGGACTGTGAGCTTTCGTAAGACAAACGATCATCAGAGAATCATTTTCTTTTATTTGTCTTGATGCTATTTTCCTGTTATTCATTTTCTTTTTCTTTATTGTACTCTGCTATTATTTTTAATCTTATTCTTCTAACTATTAATGTAAATCAAAAATAAGCGTGTTGTTCATATCCACTATATCCATAATAGATCTCGCCATGCTTAAATCGATCTCAGAAACACTGATAGTGATTATTTTCTTAAGTTAGAAACTTGATCAATTCATGCCTAATATGTCGGTCACATGATGAATATGGCAAAATCAACACATCACTAGCCATTATCTTTGATATCTTTCATATATTCGTATTTTTGGTGAAAAACAGAAACTACACTAATTAGGACTTTGAAAAACATATTTCAGCCAATTTAGTTGAAGTTATTGAAAGAAACTCCCAACTTCGTAAATGTTGAAG
>CAJNSZ010000935.1:0-42869 GCA_905329745.1 Rotaria sp. Silwood2 | reverse complement strand
CATGGATCGGGACGTCGTAAAATGTATGAAAAATAATCATGACATTGCGTATATAATTCAGTGTGTGTGAATATTTATCGGTAGCAGTAAGAGAGAAAGAGAACTGGTGAAGTGAAGACAGAAAAAGCAAAAAGAAATTGTTTTGTGTTCATTTAACCAAAAAAAAAACAATCAGATTTCTCAAGAGGCGTTGGGAGGACGAATTGCTATACATCGAACAAAAGCTCGAATTCAATTTTATTTACAAGCAAAATATTAAATTCTTTCATTTTGTCTATAGCCAAAATATATATAATCCTCCTATTAATTAAAAAAAAATACCGAGACAGTAATACGAGCGCCACCAATCATCGAGATTTTCACATGTCAATGTTTGAAAATGCTATTGAATATTCGAAAACACAGCGAAGCAATAAGTTGTCGATGCTAATGAATCATATATCTGAGTCAATCCATATATTTCTTAGTGCACTGAAGAACTATAATTAGTCAAGAGATTAGATCAAACGAATATCATGATTTAGAGATGTCTATCATAATTAAAAAAAAAACAAACTCAAACAATCAAAATATGACTCTTACAATATATAGGTCTGTAGTGACTTTATCAGCATGTTTGAGTAAAAATTTTCATTAAAGTACTATATTGTTATTTTCTTTTTGATAAGTTGATGAGTACTGTATACTATTTTTCGTATTGAAGTACAAGTGCAAGGGCAAAAGTACTCATGTCAAAGTACAAGTATAATATGTTTACTTTCGATACTTGACCTTGTCCTATCTCTATTATTTATGTATTTTTCAGATGAGTTTTTCTGTGGAATTGAATTTGGAAGAACTTCTAAATACTTCTTAGTATTTCCCCATACTTTCGTAACGCTTTCTGGTGGTTATATACATCAAGAGTAAAGAAGTACGCTTTTTCTTCTTCATAGATTTTATCTTTATCAAAATCGATACTGTTAATACTAAAATATGAGTCGATCGAATGAACAAAAAATGTTAATTCGACTAAGACGATACTTATTCAAGCCATTTTGATAAAAAGGCTAGAGGTGTGGGTGTAGATCTTCCCTTCACCGACACTCCAAGAAAACAATTTTTGTTATTGGTATCTACTATACATTGATCAAACGTAGAAGAGAAAATGGTCTCAGAAGGTAAGAGAAATTGCATTTCCCAATGAATTAACGAAAAATAAAATGAAAATTAATCATATATTTCGTCGTGACATTCTTGAAGCTCAATCGTATAGTCGATAGAGTCAGGTTCGATGGCAGTGAATCTAACACTTGTTACTTCGAAAGTTGAATATGGTAAAATAATGATCTCCTCTTCACCTTCCACAGCAGATAGATTTGTGATATCTAGTGCAGTTCGTCGAACACCTGGTCTTAAGGTATATACACATATACATGTTACTGAATCTGGACGTTTGCCGGTAAAATAAAGGGCAACTTGCTTGGATTTTGAGGTCGACACGAATGTTTTGTTCATAAGATGTGCACCAACACGATACGATGCTACAACCTCCTGTGGCACGGTCATGCCACGATAAACTTTCTGATTTTGATTGGGTCGATACTTCTCTAGTTGCGGATGATAGACAAAAATACAGGCAAAGTCTAGTGGACCATACCAATATGTCATAAACGGAGCATCTGGATCCATGCCAATGTCATTCAAATTATTAGTGCTTACCAAGTTGGCCAAATGCGAATTCACAAGAGCATGAAAACTATTCGCCAATGTATACGCTTTCACTACTTTTTCAACATCATCTCGATCGTAAGCTTCTTTGAGCAAATTGTAAATATCTTGGTATGCTTTCGGACCCAAAGGGGCTTTCAAATCACCTTCCAAATATAGAGTCCTGATTTCGTCAACAATACTAGAAAAGCTATTGCATTCCCATGTACGTCGCAGACTGCGTCGATAGTTTCGTACTCGAATCATCACTACAGTATCGACTGTAACCCATTCTTTGTTCATTATGGGTGAGTCTTTAACCCAACTGGGACGTTGACCCATCAAAAATGTTGCGTTCAATTAGAGTTTTATTGAGAAACAAATATTCAATGAAATTGAAATCTAAAACAAACTAATTTCTTGCGAAAAATTGAAAAATAAAAACATGTTCTTCACCATGATAGCCACAATCGTTTGACCTCATGACAAGGCTTTTCTTAAGTGACTGACTGGAGCAATCATGATTACTCACCGACAACAAAACTTTTCGTGACAGTAAGATGCAATTGTCGTTGCCCATTTATGTTTTTTTTTCTTTCTTGATAAATATCGTTTTCAGGGCACATTCTTAAAACACTGAAAGCAATCAGTGACAACATTTATTTTTCATTCAGACAAATCAAAGGGAGCACGTTTAGTCTTTTACAAATGGAGCACAAAAAATCTTTTTTTCTTTCAAAGAGAATATATAATGTTATGTTTTGACCCTTTCCAATGGTAATAAAAAAATTAAAAGACAGAATATATCAATACGCCGGCGCAGAAAAAACACTTTTATGCCTTACTAATATTTGTTCTTTGCCTTATATTTGGCTTGTAAGAATAAAAATGAGTGTTGTTTTGAATAGTAGACAGTGTGTGTCTTTTTTTTTTAGCCAAGCTGGATCCTACAAAATATTACACGGCGGCAGAATGGACTGACTTTCTCATTAATACAGTGAAGCTACCTGAATTTATGAAAGAAGAAATAGAAAAGTCAGCCTTATTACTGGAATATCATTGCATGACCATTGGCTACTTTGTCCATCTGTCTGAGGAAGAACTGGTCAGTTGCATTGAAGATCAATCTAGCATGTCTTTCTGTTCTTTTTAACGATGAAATTGTAGAACGGAAATTTTACTGAAATTATCTCCATGCGACTATTCATTAGACGGTCTTTGATAACTACTAACCTTGTCTACTTTGCGTTTACTCATTTATTCTCAACTGAGAAGAAATAATTCTATCAGAGTCTGTGGAATAAACCAGAGAGTAGATGATTCACCTTTCTCAATCGTGTTGTATAAATTCGAAAAACTTGTCATCAATAGTATATTATTTAAAAAGTTCTATTTTCCTCGAAAATATTGTTTCAATTTTTTGTCTCCTTTTCATTGATCTCTGTTTGAGAAGAAAATTCTAACTTGCAAAAAAAGACTCAAGCAATGAATATATGTCTATTTACATCGAGTAAATATTACAGAAAATTGTTTTTAGGTCTTCCTCGTTGAAGCTTTAATACGTTAACATATTAATTTTGGTTGATTCTTTAGCGACTGGAGCAATAGGTCTAGCAAAAAAGAAACAGTACATGTTGCACACTCACTCACAGAACTTTGAGTTTGAAACAAAATACGCTAAGATTGGTTTTAAGTTTTTCACAATGTTATACCTTTTGATTTTCAGTCAAATTCCACGGTGATAGTTTAAGATAGCAAGTTGAAATTTAAGATGAGAAATGTCGCTCAAGTTGCTGTTGGTCTAACAAAACGAAAAGTTCACAGTCTATTTTTGCGCTTGTTTTCTTTAGAGAACAAAATTCAAATTCGAACGCGAAGGTTTAATCAAACGGATCATAGAATGGAAAAAATCGTTATCTACTACAACTACGCCGGTTTCATCTTCAAGTAGTGGACAACCATCCTTATCTCAAGATGTGAATCCACTGATAAGTCTTGCTAATAATGCCAAAGCAACTATCAACACAGGACACATAGAATCGGCTATGTTATCATTAGCGGCGAATAGTCAAACTAATGTACCCGAAATGGCTCAGAATTATTTATCAGCTATTAATACCTTGGAAACGTTTGGTGAAAGTATGGTACCTCCAGAACGACGTATTTACTATCGATGTAAAGCATGTAATCAAGTCGTCTGGTTGTCACAAGAAATGAGTGCGTTCATAAACTTTCCTGGTTGCTTCATGTGTCAGACGGAATGGCTTAATAATCTATGTAAATTCAAGTGAAATAAGATTCAGCACAGACTGAATATGGATGAGAGATGTATTCCATCTACTACCCACTTGAACTTACACATTTACCGACTCTTTCTTTATTCGTATGTGCATAATTTCATGTATTACCAATACTCAAATATTCCGTAATATGTAGAACACCTCAGACAATGCTCTGCCTTGAAACAAAAGAAATAAAACATCGCTCCACTAGTAGAAAAGCACAGCTCTCAAATAACAACATTGAATCAGACAACAAATTGTGTGATGTTGTGCTCATAGGAGTACAGTTTCAAATCTAGAAGAATCCATTATTGGCATAGCACGATGTGTGTGTATGTGGGTGGGGAGGGACCAGTCTGGCTAATAGACGAAATGACCCCACATCCACATCTATATGAATCTTTCATAATATTAACTTACTAATGGGAAAATTTGATCTATAGTCTTATCATCTCGAGCAATCGCATTATTCTTTTGCACACGAGAATTTCTTTGGTTGCATTTCTATCATTCGTACTTATTTTTTTTCTTTTTGTTCAATGCATGTTCACAACTATGGTATTTTTTGAACTCGATTCAACCAACATGTCCCAGATCATTCGATTACTAACTAGGACCAATATTAAATCAGTAATGGAAAGTGTTTAAATGTATGCACCTTGCCGTATCTTTCCCTTCCCATATTCTGCATGTTGTTTTGCTCTTGCTCATCAATATCGTCTTGTATTCATATGTATATACAAAGATTCTCAATAGTTATTACGTAGAAGAAGAAAAATAAGAGATGTAGAGATGGACAAGTTCGGCAACGAACATGTATTGGCTCCTTCAGAGCAATGTAGTGAACGTAATTCCTCTGTATTGATATGAGATTGATGTATTTGTTCATTTTCGATTGATTAGTTTAGAGTACAAGACATTCTACGATATATGCGTACTGCTCTTAGAGCTTATACTTATATTAAATGAGCATAGGAAAGCATAAAGTTTTGTCTAGTAAACATTCCTGTTGTACGTAGCGCGATATAATCTTTATCTATCAACATAATTTCAATAATTATTAGTTAAACAAACAAATTGATTACCCGATGATCAAAAACAAGTATTAGACGACGATGAGATACATAAATCTTCCTTGAAAGTAAGTTGTATATTGTGCGTAACTAGACTATAATAACATTGGTAGGAGCCTAAGATAAATTTGTCTCTATAATGTGTCTTTTCGATGGTATAATCTCATGGCTGCATCGTCTCATAAAATTTACAAAAATCCTCAGTTAAAAAACAAAATTTTATGAATATATTGCATATACAATAATGGATTGATTGGTTCACTAAAAAATGCACTACACTTTTTTCTTCATCAAAACATCAAGTGACACTCAGCTGATGGTAAATTGAAAGTGTTAAGAAGGTTGCATTGATGATAATTTCATACTATTGCTTTTGTGAATAACTTCATATGTACACATTCTGTTTCAAAGTAAAGTGTCTCTATAGAACTGATGCATTTCATTCGAAATTCTTGACAAGTAACATTAAAAACAAATGATTCTTAGCGAATGAGAAATCATTGTTGAACATTTGTATCATGGTGTAATGATGTAGAATGAGCATGATATAAATAAACTGGTAACTGGTCTAATGGTGAAACCGGTGAACACTTTAAAAAACCAATGACGAAGCCCATTTTTTAATACTATTTGCAGTCGAAATATTAAACGAATGACAATTAAGCAAAATACCGGTCTTTACCGTAGGTATTTAAAAGATTCACCGGTTTCATAGTTAGACTAATTATTCGTAGAACGATTTCTCGTGGACCAGTTATCGTCAACATTGCATCTCTAGTCAGAGTGAAAGATGTGAGCGTAAGACTTTGAAGTAACAGACAAAACTCTCACTAGCACTCTCACTTATTCAGCTCTACTGAGTCCAAACACAATGGAATTAGATTGACTGTTCGAGAAAGAAATCTTATGTATTCGTCGATGTACTAACCTGCTAGTATTGAAAACTTTTAGCGTTTTCTCTAAATTGTTCAAATCCTACAAAAATGTGTATTTTGAGCACTTAATGATAAGAAAAAGAATAGTACTCTCTTCTCCTAGATTGAAATAACATTTAGACTGGAATAGGAGTTAGCACAGTCATGAATCAGATTCTTTTTCAGAATGAGCAACTGATCATCTCGAATTGAAGATGTAAGTATTTTTTATTTTGAATATCTAGTGTACAGTCTCATGAAAATCATGTCTAGACTTGCTCATAGATTCACTAAAACTAAAACGGTTAGCCATCAACTATATTGATCAGTTCCATTTATAATCTGCGGATTCTCGGAAAGTAAATTGAGGTTTTGTGAGAGCGTAAAAACAGTTATGTAATGCTCGTACCACACTACTTATTCTTGTAGGAACATCAATAGAAGAAGATGTGACGTGCAGATCAGTAGTTTTAGTTACAAAATTACTATTCAATACCATGCATGGAGCGATTTCTGACCTAATGTTTAGCGGTGTTGAAATACGATATACATTCAAATAATATTTCTTATGTTTATCTCTCTGAAACTGATCTTCTGTCTAATCCGATATGTATTTAGTCCTAAAAGTCCTATTGTTGACCACTATATAAAAATAACTATTGAGAAAGTTACGAATGAAGAAATGTCTAAAGTTTCACCATAAACAAAAAAAAGCCTGTATGAAAACTGATGGTTTTAAAATAGAACTTATCTTTCTATCGAAGGTAACATTTATTTTGAGATAATGATATGATATAGAGACGAAGTAGCTTTTTTCTTTACCTATTTCGGGTGCAACTGATAAAAGAAGAATCTCTGAGCAGCATGAATTATCTTGCTGACGAATAAAAATACAGAACAGGTAGTCTTGTTTAAAAGAAACATGTGATTAGACAAAGTTTTAGTTTCTATTATCTATCTTAAATATACATTGATTTACTGTCATCGTAGGATGCTTTGTAAGTTAAGCTGAATTATTTCACTTTCGATAATCAATGAAAAATGATCGTTGAATTTTCAGCGTTCATCATGCTAATTTCACTGTCTTTCATGCAAAGTGTCTATCCTAGAATGTCAACTGTTCAAAATAATTCTTCAACTACATTATCTTTGGATGAAGCTTATTTGATCGTACGTAATACTAACTATTCAAATACTATTGCATTATTCGGCAATAAACTTATATGCGAAGACTGCAATCTTGAAAAAATGATCGTAGTTAAACCGATTCAAAATTCTACTATGATTATCAATACAAAATATGGATATAATTTTGAACTTCGATTATGGCCATCTAACGTCTCTTTATCATGCAAGATTGCATCATACAAATTTGCCGAACATGGTACATATATACTTGCTATTATGGAAGTTAAACAAGATACGTGTCTTTATTCCATAGAACAAATTGGAAATCCAAGCCATTATTGGACTCCTGTTATCATTGGTATCCTGTTCGTAGTTTTTTATACTATATTAGCTCAAATCTGGCACCATGTATACCATAGACATTATTTTTCTCATCATCATTCGGATGATTCGCGTAAACAATTTATCAATAATAACCTTAAAGCAAACGTATCAGCTTCAACAATAAATATCGAACAAAAAGTTATAAATGAAACCAATGAGGATATTAACAGCCCTACTACCAATACTAGTGCATTACCATTGCCTGGTTCAACATCTGTATCTGGAGATAGTACTCGTATGAAAAAAGCTTTGCCAAAACGTCTTCGCGCTTTGGATACTTTTCGAGGATTCTCACTTATGGTTATGATCTTTGTTAACTATGGTGGTATGTATTTTAGTTATATCACACAAATTTTCGTTTGAAGAAAATAGTATCAGAATCATTTGAAATATGTTAATCAGATACGATAAAGAAAGAGAAAAATGTACAAGAAAACATGATTTTGAAAATATCAGATCCTGCTTGGATAGAAATGATTAGGTGAATGTATATAGAGGGTCAAGGTTGTATAGGCACAAACTTTCACTTTTTCCTTATTCATTGACACTCATTTCCATGAATTCTCATTATTGCTAAAAAATCTTGTAATTGTCATATATCACTCACATTTTCCTCTTATAGTCTCATTTTTCATACTTCACTCACAAGTAGAATCATTCGAACAGTGCCTATAATTCAATCGATGCTCAAAGGTTGAATATGTCTGCTAAAGTTCGAATCAAACTGAAAATACATAAGCCTTATATAATTATTACTATGTAAGTTGAATAGAATTTATTTTCCAATAATTACTCGACCGAAATTATCCTTATACCACTGAAATTCTTATGTTTCAACTTGCAAAATCAATCGAAAACTTGACGATTCTATATTACTTGTTCATTCCATTTTTGCACGAAATGTCTACGAATGATTTTCATTTGTATGCGAAGCTGATTTTCTAATTATGTAAAATCATTATTCAAAACTGTTTTTTATTAGAGTTTCAATATCATATCGAAAATGACATAAAACCTATCTAAAAGATATATAACCATAATAGGCTTGAAAACGGCCTGGTATGGCTTGCCTGTTAGCGACCCATTTCGTTTTTTTTTTATAATTGCTAAGTTTTCACTAGTTTTAAAATAAACTCTAGTACATTTCCAGCCGATACATTTCTGAATGTCAACAAAATTTCAACTCTAAATGTTGAGACTGGCCTTCTTCATCTTACAATGAAGACCTTGCAACATGTTTTTATTATAAAAATATCAGAAAAGTTTCCATTTTATTGTAAAAACTTTTCTAACTGCTAGCATTATACAACTTTGCAAATATATAGATATTAACAAACCTTAAAAAATGAAATCAGGTCCGGAAATTGAACTTTGTAGCTCATTTTCTTTTGTTTTCCTGTCTGCAATAATACTCTTGCAAGAATTGAAGACTTTTTGGAAATAAGACCTGAAAAAAAAAATATCCCTCAAAAAGCTCATTGAGTTTTCACTATATATGTTTTATGCTAGTGAATACATTCTAAATGCACGATGAATGGACTCAAGCAATTCCAGGATGAATTTACTTTCTCTCTGTATAATCACAAATCAGCATATGCATGTCAATAGTTATTATTTTATTATTAACTGTAAAAGAAAGAGTAGAATTTAGAGAATTGTCGAAGACTCTATCATTTCCCAATTTTGCAGTTTTAGCTACATAAAATCTATCTTGACAAGACCTTTTAAATCTGTTTTATAGGTGGTGGTTATTGGTTTTTTGATCATTCGAGTAAGTCAAACCAAAGTAGAATTATTGTTTTAATTTGAATATTGATATTTGTTTCTAATTAGTTTGGAATGGTTTAACATTGGCTGATCTTGTCTTTCCTTGGTTTACATGAATGATGGGCGTTTCAATTGTTCTTTCCCAACGATCACTTCGTTCAAAAAACATACAAAAACGAAATATTCTATTGAAAATTTGTCGACGAACAATTATTCTTTTCGTTTTAGGTAAATAAGATAATTGTATATGATTTCGTTTTTTTGATCAGCATGGCTTTGAAGAATATTCGATATAAATATATACATAGGATTCACCGGTCAAGATGATATAACAAAATTAGAAAATCTTCGAATTTTTGGCGTTCTTCAACGATTGGCGTCGTGTTACTTTTGTACTGCTATAATTGTTCTTATCTTTGACAAAAAGAACGATCAACGAGATACAACACAATCCTCCACTAGTAAAATATATTTTTATTCTTTTTTTTTTTGTGCTATAATAAAAATCTTTATTTTACAGATGAAAATGTAAAACAACCCTTACATACAGAGATATTCAAAACTACTTTTCAATTTTGGGCTGAATGACTTGTTGTTCTAATGATCACGACTGTTTGGATTCTGATAACTTTTCTTCTTCATGTTCCAAATTGTCCAACATGATATTTGGGTCCAGGTGGAAAACATAATCATGGAAAATATTGGAATTGCACCGGAGGTGATTAAACATTGATTCTTCTAGCATTGATTTTATCATTTCGTTTTCACTTTGTAGGAGCTGCTGGATACATTGATCGATTGATTTTAGGAAATTCTCATTTATACAATGAGCCAACTTGCAAAGAAATCTACCATACTAAAGTACCATATGACCCGGAAGGTAAACAAATTAATTCATAAAGAATTAAATAAATACGTAAAACTTTCATTTTAGAAAAAACGAATTTCTTATATCCGAATTCTCACACCGATTTTCTCTGAAAACAATTTAGTTTCGCTATTGTTCCTTAAAAACGATAGTTCTTTTAGAAAGAGTTTCGCTTTTGATCATTTTAAAACGTCGATTAGAGTATGTAAGAGTTTTCAAACAAGAATAAGATTCATTCTATATGTAGATAGAAAGAAAAACGAAATAATCAATTAATATTATTTAATGAATAACATATGTTCAATTCTATCGACTTTTTTCAAAAGTCAAATATTCTATGTTGATCTTTTATTCTTGGTGATGAATGACTAAGAATACAGATTGATAGTTATTCGTCCATAATTATTCTAGTTTCAAAAAATAATGTATAATATTGTTTCCAATAGAAAAAGATATGATCGGATACGATTTCTAAAAGATTTTCTACATGATAGGTTACAACTTAAAACTACTTTCTGCTATTCGATAGTGGAATATTGATTATATCAGATAAATTGTTACGATAAAATTAATTTTTTTATATTCAGATATATTGGGTATTCTCACTGGAATTCTTCTCTGTTATCTTGGTGTTCAAGCTGGACATTGTTTTATTTATTCTACTCGTGTACTTCGCATTTGTGGTCATTGGCTAGTCTTAGGTATTATTTGTGGTTCTATTGCTTTGATCTTATCACGCGGTGGTCATTCGAATAGTTTGATTCCAATTAATAAAAATCTTTGGTCACTTACATTTGTATTGATGTTAGCTAGTTTAGCTTTTATTATTCTAACTATTCTTTATTTTCTTATCGATGTTAATCAATGATTTACTGGTAGTCCTTTTCTATGGTTAGGTATGAATTCGATTGCTATTTATATAGGTCATGATCGATTTGCAAATAGTTTTCCCGTACAATTTGAAGTTGACAATACACATGCTAAGCAGCTTGCAATTCACCTATACGGTGCATTTTTTTGGTCATTTGTTGCTGCTTTCATGTATTATAAGAAAATTTTTATAGCTATTTAATAGAAAAGAATAAATATGATGTCATTCTTTCCAATTATTTTTGGTCAATTCGGAGAACATTGTCTCAAAGGTGAGCTTTCTTTCCTATAAAGATTGTGAATGAATTGGTCGAAATTTGCATTTTTGAGTCTCATTCAGCTATTCTTTTAACCCATTTTTTGTATTGAATGAAATCTACTAATAGCTTTGGATAGATCAGAAGAAAAATGCTCACAACTAGTACGAAGAACTGAAAAGAGCTTAATAGATTTTAATACAGAAAATGTGTCATTTTGAGTAGAGACAAACCAATTTATGAGACTTTTCATCAAGAAGTCAATTATTCATAGTAGTGACAATTAATAGACTCCTGAAAATTCTTCATTCAGGTAGTAATCAGTTTTTTCGGCTCTACTCGATTTCTAATGAATTCTAGACCAATTCTGCAAATTTTGTTTCGTATTTCATGAATAATGACTAATTTCGAAGAGAACAATAAAGCTGATCATGGCAGATTTGAACAATTGACGTTTAGCTACATTCTTAACAAAGAGAAGGATGGTCATATTAGAGGCTATGTTCTACGATTTTGGTACGTTCTTAGTTAACATGAATACGATGCTCAAATCTACGAGCACGACAAATTATCAAGATATAGTATCCAATAGTCTTCTAAACAACAATAGCTTATGACATAAAACTCCTGTGTGAGTGCGAATTTTTCTACAGTCAAAAAATAATCCGAAGAAATGCCAAAATACGTATGAATAGCATATGACTTCATTTCTATAAATATCGTCAAAATCAATGTCTCAATGTGAGCAGGTTTTTTTCGAAAAATGAAAAGCATAACATTATGTTTGGCTTTTTGCAGTATTTACATATGAACTCAACTGTTTTACAATCTGCTGCGCTGAGATTTATATCACATGCATATTTGATTTAGTCATGTTTCTATTCCAAAACTAATGTATTTCTCAGAATATTCTGGCAACTAGTGATATTTTAATCATGCATGTCAACAGTATGGATTATCTTTGCTTCTGACTACCATGCATATTGAATCCAAAGCAGCATTTAAAATGATTCAATATATGAAATTCGAAATAACATATTCAAGTATTCAAATATTAATTGTTCAGTATGATGTCGCCCGTAGATATCACAGTGAACTTGACGATCATGAAAAACTAACTTCAGCCTGAATGTCGAATGTTTACATATCGGAATACAATAGTTGAATATTTTAGTAATTGACTAGTTGAAACAGATGTGAATAAGTTAACACAACTCTCAGACTTGACACTAATGTTACCTAAAAAACAAATTCCTTCCTAGAGGAATATCGGCAGAAGCTAATGTGTGTGTTTATATTGAGAATAACTTTCATTCCGGATAAATTTTCCTCAATATCTATCAAAGATCAGATCGATGAGGGTTTCATGAACAATATTGTCTCGTTCAATGAGGGTGTGGGTGTGAATGGAATATATATATAAGTACAGCCACATCCACACCCACACCCTATATTGAAAATGATAGCCAGTTCGATACTACAATAAATAAATGAATTGAAAAACATGCTTTTCGCACTAAATAATCTGGATATTATAAATGATTGGGTTAAATGAAAGATGAAGAGCGTAAATCGTAACATAACAAAATCTACTGTGTATATATATTATCATCTTGTATCAGGTACTTCTATATATATATTGTAACATTTGTTTTCATATATAATGAAGTCTACTGTGGCAGTTCGTGTCGCATCTTCTTTTTTAGCATCATTTTGAAAATCTTTTTGTTATACTTTACATTAATATATTCTATTTGATGCTCAAACTCATTGTGTGTTCTCATGCAAAAGCAGATTCATAATTGCTTCTCATAGCACTACAACGAAACGTGATGTGAACATTTATTCAACTCGAACTTCCAGTTCATTGGACAATAGACAAATAGACGATCGTAGCTCTCATCAAGTTATGATAAAAAATCGATCAAAGGTACATAGTACGAGAATAGGCTAAGTTCAAAAAGCTCGAGATAAAATATAAAATTTGTAATATAGTGTAACATAGAGGAATAAGAATACAAGAGTAAGGATGACTTGTATAAAAGAAATCTTACACAACAACTATATATAAATTAGATAACCTGTGAAGTTTTGAACATCTTCGTCAAAAAAGTCAGATATTTTCAATACCAAAAAATCTGTTACTTTACTAGCTAGTATACATCATAAATCTTTACTCTAATGACAAGAGACACAAGAAAAAAAAATGCTATCCTTTTTCAACTGTTACCATTGTGCTGTAGTCATGCTCAGTGTTCAGTTCATTTTTTTTTCGTCACTTTCTGTTAACTTTTGACATCATGCTCGCATTTATTTCTGTACTACAAAACGTCTAAACACAAGACCATAATTTTTTCAGCATTGAAGCAACAACTCATGTTATCTTTTGTGCGTGCTTAATCATTTTCTCTCAGCAATGCTTCATCAGTCAAAACAAGATGCAGATAATCATCTCGAGCTATATTGCAAGTGATTGTTTGATGATCATAGCAATGAAGAAACGCTCAATAACGAGAGGATGATTGATCAACATTTCATTGACAAGAAAGAATTTCGTCATGACGAAGTCAATGGAAGAAGAATATGCTTCGAAGATGTTATCGGTTCCTTCAACGGAAGAGCATGTTTACTCAATTCTTGACAAAAATATATTAATCGATTAGTTGAGAATGGATGCTCAATTATGCTTATAAACTGCTGCAAATGAGCCGAGTACATCAGTAGGTAGATAGGAAATAAAAAATGCGTGAAGGAATACAATATTCAGAGGAGAAAACATCTCGAATTTGACCAACTTGCTCAATAGCTGTTTCGTTGACTATGAGATACATTACTAAATTTGTCCTCTTCTACATGTGAATGCCACAAAAGTATTCATTATCGTCAACTACTATTGTTGTCTCAATCACTGTATAAGTGTATTTCTCACAGCTTCAGTCATAGTCCTGATTGATACTTGATGAAGAAAAATTCGTATTTGATAACAATGTAGGCATCACAATGAGCAACTTCCTTGTCGCATGCAGCTCCTTTTACTTTCGCAACTTAGATTGTTTCGCCTTTTTTTTACTCTATTCTCATAAAAAAATCGTCATAAGAATATCTATCTTACCTCCAATTTGAAGAGTGCTCACAAACTTCACCAATATTTTTTATGCATGCATGTCCATCTATACTCGTACTCTTCATATAATTTTATTGGATGCATGCGATACACCATCCACATGTCATATCGATGCTTTTACTTATACTTTTATCGTATTAGTCATCTGTACGAACGCAAATAATTGTTAGTAAGTTAGAAGTTTGCACTTTATTTGTCGTTATCATGCATCGATTTGACTCTTATAATCATATTTTATTGAAATCTATGGGATTTCCTATTATGTAAAATGCGTTAAATGTAATTTAGCGCACTATCATATAGTTGCTCTTGGTAGTTAATGGCTCATTTAAATCGCGGACAAGGATTAGTTTGAATGCTTCTATTGAATTCTCATTTAATTGGTCTCACGACATTCATAATTGTTCAAATAAGTACTTGTTTGTATACATTTGAGAACATCATCAAAATTAACTTGCAATTTTTGAATTTGTACTGCCAATAAAAATAGACCTTCCTATGACTAAGTAAAGAGACACTGGTTGAGTTTATGCAAGGAATCTATGAGAAAGATTGAAATAATTTCAACTCAAGGGATCTTTCTTTGAGCGTGATACATATTGAACAGCAACTTTACTCAAACTATGTTAATCATAATTTACTTTATAGAATGTATATTTTTGATTTTAGAAAAATATATATCATCTGTTATTTACTGTGAGTCAATACTGAAATAAACCCAGTGAGTTTCATGACTAAAATATGGAAACATTTTTTTCTTCGCATACTATTTGTAGGTGATCAGTTAAACATATAATCACAGTACATCGACAATACACGATGAATGATTTGTTACGAGAGTCGGATCAAGGTCTTGAACAACAACATCTATCTTCTTCATCGTCATGTGATTATAGATATGCTACGACTGAACAATCGTCAACATCGTGTGATAAACCGGAAGACATTGAATTGTCACCAAAATTTTTTAGGTAAACTACGTAGTATAACAATAGACATTTTTTTCTGTTAGCAGTTGAATCGAGGGAGTAGTGAACTCAATGAAAGACAATCGTAGTCGGCTAGGATATTGTGTGTCTTTCTAACTTCACTTTCGACATAGTGAGCAGTTCTTTTTTCACAAATAGAAAACTCCTTTTACTCTACTTACTACTCCAACAATTCAATGGTTCACGATCCCGCTCTCTTACATCTTTCGAAATATAATTATCTTCTTCTTATATATGACAACATACTTTTCTCGATTGATGTTTACATTTCGCAGCACTTCGCAACTCTCTCCGCATGTAGCAACATCGGACTCTTCATTTACACATGGCGTCGATTGGAGCGATCGTGCTCATTTTGCATCTCATTGTTGGTTACCCTATTCGTCAAGTAACTCTATTGCTTCGCCTTCAAAAATCGATCTTTCGTCCACACACTGTAAACATACTACTGATTTACCTCTTGTGGAATGTGCAACATGTGCTTTGATCTTGCATGCTACTGACATTGTTGACTTGTCAAGATCGACAACGAATGTTGATCAGAAAATTCCACCATGTCGTCCTTCTTTTTTCGATAGCAGTATGACAGAGAATAGCAGTATGTATGATCAACATTACTGGTGGCATATTCCAATGCTCGCAAAACGATGCGTGTATTGTAATCGAATTTCGATCAAATCAGCAATCGATCACAAGACAACAAATCATGTAGAAAATACCTCAAATCAGAACATAATCAATCCATCGAGCAACCTTATATGTTTGTGGTGCTTGCGAAGCTACCATCGACAATGTTGGGAAAACATGTCAGATGATGCTAAACAGAGCAAATGTGACTATGGTATATTAGGGTAAGTTCAACTAGAAAGAATTAGTATCATTTTTTACTGTTTTTATGTGCATAGGAATATAATTGTTCGACCTCAGTGGCTACGACGTGTAGTTGATTCTCCTGTAGGTTTTCGTGCTGAATTAACTGATGGTCTAGATACAAATGATGTGTTACCTACGCCTGTTATTTTCTTCATAAACAAACTTGCGGGTGGTCAAAAAGGTGAAAAAATTTATCGTAAACTTGTTCGCTTAGTCAATCCTCGTCAGGTTTTTTTACTTGAAAATGATGCAACCATCATACAAGCTTTAAACATCTATTCGTCTCTGGTCAATATTCGCATATGCGCGTGTGGAGGTGATGGAACAGTTGGTTGGGTACTCAGTCGTCTTATCGATGTCTTTCCATCGTTAGAAAATCCACCAGTTAGTATTTATCCGTTAGGTACAGCCAATGATTTATCGCGCGTATTAGGATGGGGTTATCAATATGATCCCAAACGACTATTAAGAGTATTTACTCAAATTCCTCATGCACAAACGTTGTCGCTTGATTGCTGGCAGGTCAAGTTTGAAACATTGGAAATGACATCTACAGGGTCTAATCAAGAAAATACAGTTGCCGATCGACGCCGTCACTTTTTTCTTTATCATCCGAAATTTGTTCGTAACACAAATCAACTAAAGTACGAAAATCATCTTAAGCCGGTCAATAGATACTTTTTCAGTCATATCAGTTTTGGGCTAGATGCAGCTATTGCACTTGATTTTCATGTTCGTCGAACAGGTGACCCATCCAAATTTACATCTCCACTCAAAAACAAGATTCTCTATTTGAATGAAAGTCGCAAATATTTCAAAGAGTTCTTTTTTTCTGGAGCATGGAATTTGGGTTTATATATGAGATTGTTTTGTGATGGTCAAGATTTAACTGATTCGATACGATCTTGTCATACACTTGTGCTCCTAAATAGTTCAGGATATGCGTCAGGTACAAACCCTTGGATTAGAACATTGACGAATAGAAATAACACATCAGCAATCATTCAAAGAGATGACAATTCATTCAAGGAGACTTCGACAAATTCTAATATACAGATCGATACCTCCACACATACTCGTCGATTCAATAGACAGGACTGTAGTGATCGAAAGATTGAGGTACTCGAATTAAACACAACACAGATGGGTTTAATTCATCTCGGATTTAAAGGTCATCGCATCGCTCAATGTAATCAAGTACGTCTGGAACTAAGTCGTCCAATATCGGTTCAAATGGATGGTGAACCTTTCTATCTAGTTGAACCAACTACTGTCAATATTATATATGCGGGTCAAGTATCTGTATTGAGAAATGATAATAGATGACTTCAATTCGTCTTTCTTTTTTGGTTAAACATTTTCAAGACTGTAATTATAAACCAGACATTGACATATTTCTACTATTCAACAAAAAATATATTGGTTATTTGTTATAACATTTGTATATTCTTGTACAAATGAATTGATTAAACACTTTTACTAATGAAGAAAATGAATTCAAATTCGAATCGATCTTTTTAAGTGAATCTTGTTTGTTCTCTAGCATCGAACACTTGTAACCTGTAACTTTTCTATTTTGATTTTTTTTATAGAATATTCAGAGTGAGAGAAGACTATTTGATCGTTGCGCGGACAGAATTCGATGAAAGATCCAAGATTTATTACATTCTTCGTACCCTATCGCATAACGCTTACGCTATACTCCTTCGAATTTTCTGTAGTTAAAACTGTGAATATGTTTGGGTATATGTAGTGTACGTGAGTGGGTATGAATGAAAAGAAGACTCACACCGATAACTACGGCCAAGCCTTTGAGTTTTTGGCATAGGCAGTTGCTATTCATTGACTGTTCAAAGTTCGTTTCGAAAACAGCATTCACTAGACGAATTTTGTCTTTGAATTGATAATTACCGAGTCGACTAGCTCAAATGAATACTTTCTTTTTTGAAAGAAAACTTTTTCGTGGCTTCAAAAAGTCATACAGATTTTGTTTGCGCTTGAGTGAACAAGATCTTTCAACGAGAATACGAGCATAGAATGATAATTTTCATGATCAATGACTCCTTAATTAATCAAATAATGAAAGGCCTACAGTAATCAAAGAAAATGCAAGACATTTTTTAAACAAAAGGCAAATCTATTCTTCTCGAATTCAAAACATTGAAACATGTACTTACGACTTATATTAAAACATATGTAAAATACGAATGCTTTGTTTCAACATATGATATCAACCTCGAATATAGAAGGTCAAAACATTCATCCTGGCATTTGTCTAATGAACAGCAATTATTTGTTATGCTACATTTTGTTTTAAAAATGAGATCTATCTTACGATTGCTCCTTCTGTTCTGGTCATTGCTGGTTCTCAAAAAAAATTCCATCGATCCGTCTGTAATATTTACCGTAGATAGAGCATCTAATATAAACATAGTTGTGTTCAAGGAAAAAATGTCAAAAAAAATATTCTTGTGTTTTTTAGTAGTACTCTGTTTTTCATAGGACCATAGCTGCTCACATAATGAATTCCATAAAACTTTATCGAATATGACTGATGTTCTCATCGAATTTTCAAACCGTATATATACGGGCTTCGCTCTCAAAGGGTTAACGATGTTGACAATACTCAATCTATATGTATTCAACGGGCTATTATCCAAGTCAATGATAAACTTCCGAAACTAACAAATAGTCTCGATGAAAAGTTGATTATGCATTGAGTGACGTCAACAACAATAGTCGCAAAACCTTCAATGTTGTTCTCTTGGGAAATAAGAACGTTCGTCATTTGTCTGAAATTACAGCATCCTCTGATTCAAAAGTTGTTCATTGTTGAGTTCATTTGGCATTGAATGCGTTTATCAATATATGAAAATCCGCCGAAATTTCCCAGACTGTCCATGCAAATATCTTCGATGTGATGACCCTCTCTTTGCGATAGTACAACAGATTCATAATCTACATCACGTAAATGGTGTCTGAAACACGTCCTATGTTAATATTTACTCATATCATAAAAATTGAACTCTCTCTCGTTTATTTTTTGCCATATTTGAAACGATGACCCTTCGAAAGAACATTGTTCTTATCCTAAGTATATAAAATTTTTTATGAGGAACAAAAACTGATAGCATACGACTAAAAAAAAGAACATCAAGAATAGTTACTGAATTTTATGAAAATCGTAAGAAATGACTGTTCGACACGATCCATGACACAATAGTGACATCCACAATGGAAATAGAATAATTCGATTTATGTTTCATCTAATGACACTGCTGTTATCCTTCTCTTTTGCTCGCATTGTCAATATCAAAAATCAAAGTCTGAATCCGTATTGAAAGTTGGCTTTATCGTCTTCAAAATTCGATAAAATATCGGCGATCCATGAGCCTGAGTGAAGTTTGATATTGGTCGAAGGTTTGATCGATTTCTTCATGCTTTATTATTTCTATCATTACGTTGATAATTCATGTCGAATTAATGGTGATATTTATAAACTGTTTTGCTCATTTTAAAGGTCTCTGAGGATATAAAGATGATTTTGAAAAAAATATTCGTATTCATCGCCATAGTGAGCCACATATGCTCGCTTATTCAAAGCAAAAATATTCGTCACTGTTTATTTCGGAACGTATGAAAGTTAATCGAGCATTAATGTGTTTCACTCATCATTGCATTGATATATATATAATCCTACCTATGAGAATTCGAATTGAGATTTTGAGAAACATATTCAATATCGCCGTAGTCATAGATTCTTGGAAATCATTGAGTAAAATCGAAAGGCATTAAAGAGAGATCCTTGTTTCTTTTTATTGACAAGATCAGTCAAATGAAGTTGTGAAATCATTTTTTCCAGGATCGAATAGGATTGAATTGTAATTTTTTTTCTCATTTTATGAAAAAAACAAAATATCTTGTCACAGATGGGACGTAATGTTGATTGAATTTCGATGCGTGAAACTCATGTTGCACCATTCAAATATACATCTGATAAAAATTCCAAATGTTTTGATCGTTGTATTAATAAAAAACATGAATTTTCGATGCCTACAGTTGAGCAAGGAGAAAATTTTCCAGATAACTGCTATAGAAATGCATCACAATGAAAATGAACAAAAACACGCCTTAAAGCTGATGAATTCGATGGTACACAATACGTTCATAAAGAATTTTATTTAAAAAAAAGTCTACATCATCGATTAGAATATGTTGGATTTTTCATAGCACGTCGAATTCCTTCAATTTCTTTAAGAATAATATCACATTGAGGTCGATTAGCGAGTATTTTTGGTATAAGACCACCAGGATCAGCATATTGTAAATACGTGTAACGAAAACTATCTTTATTATCTATCTTCTCGATCAGATGTGCACCTTTGAATGTAGTTCGTACAAATTTACCGCTCGGATCTCTTCCTTCTGGTAAGTCGACTGATCGATAACTAAGCATAAATCCGTTGGGCAGAGTTCTTCGTACTTTAATATAACATGTATCACGAGGAGCGATTAAAATAGATGGAGATGCATATCTAATAAATTTAAATATTCATTTTATCGAATGATCCAGAGGAAATAAGCTAAAGTTTATTATCAATTTTTCTTCATATGCTATCAATCATTGGTTCTCAATTTATTTATCGAAATATACAGTATAAAATTCTCTATAACATAATACCAGGGTATTTAAGATCGGCTCGTATCACTTTCAAGTAAGTCATTTTGCAAGGTCTGAAAAAATCTTTTGGATAAAGAGTTTGAAGATATTCAAGGCAGTACGGCTATATAGATAAAAATTCAACCTTTTCAGTTTAATTTTAAATTTTTTTATTGCGCGCTACATTCATATTTCAAAGGCTCATTGAATTGTTGTTCTCAAACAGCACGTTTTTTGATAAAAAAATTCTGAACAAACGTATGAGACCACATAGAAAAAAGACAAAAAACAGTAAATTTGGCTAATGTCATCTGGGTCACACGATAACTTATCAAGTTTTGCTTTTATTTCAATAAGTCTTACTGAAAATAACAAATTTGACTTCGACCATCCTCGTTCTTGTGCAGTATTCGACCATCGATAAAAAGTTCATGCCATTCGGAATGACGTTCTTTGAGACTGCCATCGAGTAAATCATCGATATTTGCCATTGAACTATTTTCGACATGTGCGACTAATTTAATCCACCAAATGGAATCATTAGGTGGTTTATAAATATAGCACACATCGTCTTTATCTTGTACACCACGTTTATATTCTTTCCACACATTCTTATTGTTTATCAAAGTTAAATCTTCGTCCAAATAACGATCGAGTGTTATTGCATCGTATTTAGCAGCCATGTGACTTTTGCTATTCTTCGTTCCTCACTTTACCTGCACATACCACTCGTTTAAAACATCACAATCGACATAGAAAGATGTCGCTGTCAACTACACACAGATATTTGTCTAAACATTCTATACTTTTCATTGTTCTGCATATAAGAAAATTAAATGAATATCTATTGAGCCAGGGTTCAGTAAGAGTCTTCATGAAAATCGATAGGGAACAAGGAACATATTTCGAGTTCGACGAAAGAAACAACATTTTCTATGATTTATGGAAAGCTCAACCCCTAAACTAGCCTTGTTCTTGCACCGGCATACGCTTCGCACGCTTGAATGATTGTCGTCATTGGTGATATTGTTGAATCAACATCATACAAGTTGCGACAGTTACAGTTGGATAAAATTAATAGAACGAGTAGTTGAAATCGTGAGGAAGTGATACATATTAATGCTGTACATAACTGATAGCTATTCATATCATTTGAACTTACATGTCAGTAGCTTAGATATAACATTTTTTTCTATTTGCTCTGCCAATTTTTAAACTAACAAATTCATCAATGTTGATTCATTTAAAATTTTTATGTTCCTAGAATTTGAACTGAGAATATTTCCAACCATTCTAGAGAACTAAAACAATATCATCATACAATGTTTGCCTTATAGAAAAATTATCTATAAATTTGTTATTCAAACCTTGGATATGAGCATTAAGTAATATATAAAAGTATTCCATGGCAATAAAAATGTCATACGAGAACATTTACTAAATTAATGGATGCAGCGTTTATGTAAATGTTCATTTTTATTTCATGTAGATCTTCTATCGATTTTACTGAGGATAAAATCTGGCCATAAAATCTATCAAATCATAGATCACATACGAAGGAAAATAATCCTATTATACTAAAATGAAGCAATAGAGAAATTCAATGTCACCGAGCACTGAGATATAACAATTTGTGAAAACTTGATCGTAATCAGCTTACTCGAATGGTTAACCGACATATGTGCTGTTAGCTATTCTTGTTGACGGATGATTGTCGAATTGCTTTGTAAATTGACTGAACTCAGAGTGTTCTTTTCATAGATGAAAATACTGCTTTAATAGTCAATACTTGCAGACCAGCCCCCAACATTTTGAAATACGTGCATAACATTTTCTGTTGGTACTAAAATATTTTAATGGATTTTATATTTTTGTTGAAACTCGATTCTGATTGGTGCTAATCACTACAAGAACCGATGTGTCACTATTTGTTTATTCTCGAATATTTCTACTAGCATTTGAAGAGAAAATGCAAAGCATTAGTCATCCACATCCACACATTAAACTGAAGCGATTCAGATTTATGTAAACGTTGAAGAATCAACACTATCTATAGAAGATGCTCAAACAAGAAACATGGAAAATCTTTCATTAATTATGATAATATATTATTCAATGCTTTATTTGTTTCTGGTGACAAAACCAAAAATCTCTGTTTGTACTCAAATCAATCAAAAAAAGTATTTTCTCGAGATCAATTACTACGTAGAACTTGATTTAACAACAAACAGAGAAGAATTAATGGAACATCCAAGCTATTTATTTATAAAGATCTCTTGTGATTCATCGAATTAACGAAGTTAAATAGTGTCTCAAAATGAGAGAAAATGCTTTTTTAACTATTGTTCTCATCTGTCAAAATTTGTTTTTGTATCTTTTTCAATTCTAAAAGCGGTAAGATGTAAATCCAAACTGTATGTCTCTTCATTACAGACAACACAGCAATTTTCATTTAAAACTCAAAAGATTCATATGGATGATTTTTATCATTAGTATGATTAGGGCTGATGTAAGGTAGTTCTATCAATAGCCATATCAGATGAGAACGGTCAAACGATAACATCACTATCTCTAGCTAAGATATAAATGGTGAACTAGAAAGAATATATTTCTTTTCATACATGGGTTGCTGCCATTCTTATCAAATTAAGAACATTAAGCGAGAGATCAGCACAAAACACCTATTTCTCATTTTTGTTTTTCATATCTCAGTGAGCTTCAATATCTACATGTCTTAATATTACTAGCACTCAACTATATATTTCTCCATTCTCTGGTTGTTTCTTTCGATAAACAAGTCGTTGATAGACAAAATTTCATTTTGATAGTTACAACTATGCATACACTCAAATGCAAAAGCATATTGTGAATATTTTGAATTTATCTCATATATCAGTGAAACAATAAGAGATTGAAAGAAAACTAGAAAACGATCCAAACCCAAACTCATTGAGTTTGGATACTTTTGGTTGACTTTAGCATGTGATCTAACAACATCGCTGAAATCCTTCTTTTGACATTCTATAGTACCGTTCCTCGACTTCAATTTTCTATCGACAGAAGAATATTGTGTCGCGTGATTTAGTAGATAAAGGCAATTTTCTTTATTTAGGCAAAAACTACTCAAACAGTTTGGGTGCATGCCTAGTTATAACAATCTAAGTGAAGATGAACAACTATATTTGGTGTGCTCTTTAAAAAAATCTTCTATTCTCTATTGAATCTTGATCAAGGTTATTGACTTTCGATGTTACTTGTGCATCGTTTCATATACGTAAAAATCTGCGCCAGATGTCAACGAGGCAACTTTGAAATGATCATGAATTGATGAGTTCGGACATAGGAATGCCCTTTCCATGCTGAAAAACCAATCAATACTGCATATTATAATACATTATCTGACTGAAATAATCTTTGGGCTTTTGTTTCAAACTTTTATTCTTTGTCTATTTGTTCATATTTCAACAGGTTATTTTGATAATGTTACACAAAACACTGAGCGACAGTTGGACTTATCATTCAGTTCATGAGGTAAGAGAACATATTCTTTGTTTTCATCAGATTTATCTTTTCTAATTGATCGAGCTGATGGTGTGAAGTCACAGTTAATAGAAAACTAATATTGTGACTATTGTGTGTATTAACATTTTTTGCCTTTATTTCTCTCAACAGTGAATGAGCGCGTCAATGCGATGCATGATGTCATTCGTTATTTTATTGACGTGCTCTGATGATGCTAACAATAGCGGGATTGTTGATGAGGCAGCAATCTAAAAATGTTTTAGCATTCAGAATATCGAAGGAGTTCATTGCAGCGAACTTTGCTTGGGACCACCGGAGAGTGTTCAGTATGCCAGGTTGATCAATGAGAAAGTTTATTTTATCATCTATTGATTTTCTTTCGCTTCATTCAATTTCATTCATCAATAATCACCGATGTTTGTGAATAACTGGACTTTCTGAAAATTCTTGCCAAGTCACATCAATTATATCAACTAATCTGTTATGGAACCAGTATTAAACAATGAATCTTTGATATTGAATTGATTCTATCCGAGTGCTCGACCAACTAACATCAGTAAATTTCTATGTGAAAAGTTAATGAAAGTCTTCAAAGAATTTTCAGAAGCATTTCCTTAACATCTAGTTAAAAATCAAATGGAAAATTACTTTTTCCAATTTAATGGCATTCAGATGACAATATTTAATTTTCATCATGTTCGTTATTTGATGAATAATGATAACAGAATGTCTATTCCTAAAATACTTTGATACACAATACATCTTCAAATGAAATTTATATTTTGATTTAGTAGACTATTCTCTTCGCTTAGTTCAAAGCTTTCGTTTTAATGAATTAGTGTTTATAGTGCATACGTGTGAGGAAAAACTATCGAAGGAAGTAATAATGTTTGTAATTAGTTCATGTTCGCGATCATTGTTCCACGATTCTTCGTTTAATCGTGGGTGACTTCATCGAGCACGACAACCAAGCTGAGAAGAAATGGTGCATCTTCACCTCGTTCAATTTTGACGCCGTACTTGTCATGAAAAGAGAAGAACTTTTTTGAAACTGTTGCAACCAATTTACCATCTTTTTTTATTTTGAAATCTTGCGCTCGGAAGTTTCCTGAAACCTTGAACGTGCCAAGTTTGGATGTCACCTTGAATTTGGTGCCAAGTCCAGTCCATTTCACTTTACGCCTAGAATAAAGAAAAAATTATAGAAATAACACAGCATGGAATATTTTCGCTCATATTTATTAATAATGCAGCATAATTGTTCAATTAAATTACAGTTTGCTCGGATATGTTGCCTACGGATAGATGTAGTTATCTCTATATTTGATTGAACAGTTTTAAGACGATTGAATATATTATTTTCATTTGAAGTTCGTTATTCTATACTATTAGCTGACATAAATGAGCAAGAAGGGGTCTTATAGTCATCCTGATATGCTTGAACATGTATGAGAGGTTACTGGAACCGGGTCCTTTCTTGCGCATTTCAATTTATAATGTAAAAGTTTTATTATTGAAAATATGGACCACGACTCAAAATTTCTGCATTTAAAGGAGATATAAAAATTGAATTATCAATTCTGATACAATAAAAAGGAGCAACGAAATGTCGGATATTCAAACACAAGCACACAGTTTGTTTAGCCAAACTATCAACAAAGAGCCTAATCAAACATCTTCGTTTACGTTTTTCTGCATTTTTCTCATTAATTTCAAAATATAGTTGTTACAGTCTCCGCCTTTCACATATGAATGCTTTTGTTTTGTTATAGCAGATATTTTTTCTACTGTTCTATCTTTCTTGTTTTCTCTTTAATATATTAATATCATGTATTTTGTTATTATATATTCATCAAGAATGCAATATAAACGCATAGAATTACAACTAGATACCGAAATAGATAATTAGTCGTTACTTGAACATTATGAAACTTCATCTTTAACGTAATCCAAGTTATTCAAATACTTAAGAACATTAATATGAAGATTCATTAAACTAAATGATGAATGTTCATGTACGAGACGAATCGCATCAGGTAAGTCATTTTCATTATTTAGATTCAAATCTAGCACTGACATGATATATTATTCGGCGCATTTTATTTTTCTATTGCTGAAACTTTTGATTTTTTTTCCTTTTTTGCTCTCTAGAGCTTCATAGGTTATTTTTATGTATTTTTTCTTGCTTCTTTTTCTCATATATGTGTAGACACACATCTTATTTTAGACGAAGAGATTCAACTGTTTCAGTCTCCGTCTTTCACATATAATGTCTTTCGTTCTGCTATAGTACATATTCTTTTCTGTCGTTCTATCTTTTCTTTTTTCCTTTACTGTATTGATATTACTTATTTTGTTATTACATTCTTTATTCTTGTGACATCATTTTATCTAGACGTCCGCCACTCCTTCAGATATATACTTTTTTCTCTGCTTATATTAGAGCGGTCTTACGTCGTATTATTCATCTCGCATATTTCTCTCTTATCTCTCCCTTTTTCTGGTTAAACACTTTCCTCGATAAGTTAGTACATGAAGATTTTCAAAAAAGTATATTCTTCTTCACAAATCACTAATACAACTCCTATTCTAATAATGGATTAGAATAGAATGAAATTGCTTAAATCAACATAATCTATATTAGTGTATTTCATATTTTGTTCTATCTTTCGTGGTCTATAATCAGCGGTCTTGGTTCTACCTGGGGAGAAGAGATCGACCAACTCGGCCTTTCAAAATTAAGACTGCAGCTTTTCCTAGAAAATGTGCTCAGATTCAATCCTGAATAAACCAGATTATTAAGATGGCAAAGTGTGGTGAATAAAGGCTAAACGTTGGTTTTTACTAAATTTTGAAAAGAAACTGACTTCACATCAGCGACGAGTTGATTGTTTTGACGAATTTCATATTTGGCGAGACCAAGTGGATTAAGAACGTGTTTGACTACAAATAGAAGACATTGCAAATATGATCATTAAAGAAATGTGAAAAATAGTTTCTTACTTACTCGAATAATATTCTTTTCCTGAATTAATATCCGTCAGCTGCAAATGTTTGCCCAGACCAAATGTTTTGAATCCGACCTATTGTGAACATGTAAAGAACAACACTAAGCATAGTCACCAGAAAAGTAAATAAAAAGAAACCTTATAGACGGGTGCGCCTCTGTTGTCTTTGATTACGTATGACGAAGTACCCAATGTAAGCATCTTTTGTTTCATCTCAAACACGGTGGGTGATTGAAGTTTTGGCGAAAATAGAAAGCCGGCCACGAAAACCAAAACATTTCCCAATAAGAATAGTTGAAGGAAAACGCGAGTCATCATCTTGCTAGAATGATACGAGCTCTTTGCTTCTATATATATATCGACTGAGTGTGGAAATGTTCGAGACTATCGTACTATTTTTTTTCTTTCTTTTTTCTTACTTATACTTATCTTCTTGTAACGTTGTCCGCAAATATCTTGGCTTGTTTGTTCTTCTTCTTTCTCTTCCTTGTAATTACCACATACAACAGTAGTAAAAAGAAAAAATATTATCATATCAAGAATAGAACAGATAAGACCTAGTTAGAATCAAGCATACACATAACAACTGTACTTCGACAATGCCAATGAACTCGCATTTTCAATGGGTTCGAGGCTATGGAACCGGATCAAGGATGCGTTCGCCAGTGCATGAAGATATGAATAATGTATTTCATAACTCACATATCATAGAATCATTGTTGAAGCTCTATAGGGCAGTAACTACAACGGACAGTCATCTTCAAGAGTTCATTAGAAAGATGCAGTACATGAGTCTAACGAATGATCTATTTTCTACTAAAGTTTTACGTTCTTATTATACGAAATGCTAAAGATTCAGTGAGACCTTGCTAACTTCATCTTTTTACAAGTCCAAATAGTATATATTTTATATTAAATTTGTAGAGAAAATCAATAAAACACTATTGAAAGGATATGAATGAAAGCTGAATCTGTGAGAAGCATAACAGGACCCAGTAGAAAAAGTTTTTGTAACCTTTTTATTATCCACAGTAGTTACCTAGAGTATGAAGAAAAACATCTTCGAAACCATCAACCAAAACAATAAAGACTAGATGCCAAAAAATACTTAGATGTTAAAACTGCACTTGTAGTTTCCAAAAGCATAACAAGTTAGCAACAACTTCCTAATTTCACTCTTCTCAGACGAAACCTTGAATTGATATGTTAGTTCAACTTTTTCAAATTCGACTATAAATATCAGGGTTGTATTTTAAAAAAAATTGTTTTTGTTCCCGTCGAGTAATTGAACTCGAAAATTCATAAAGAACCGTAGAATTGTGCATGATCTGCAATACATAATGTTAAGCAGTTCTCTTCGAACAGTTCAACAAGTCTGATCATTATTAACCTGGTCATTAAGCTTGAATATGACTTCATCGGATCACATGACATGATTATAGTAAGATTAAGTTCCTCCTCGAGAAACCAGAGAAAAGTCTCATCGAATTCAACACACCGATTATAAACATCTTCATTCAGTTCGTCAACTAATCTAAACACGCAGAATTGATATCTGAGGCTTTGTTATCAAAATAGAGGATACTCTCTCTGTTGTACTTTGACCCATCACTGAGACTGATCTGCCAGATTGAAGCAAGGTGAGTATAGAATCAGTCTACTCAAGTTTGTTCATCACAGCATTTAGCATTGGTTGACTCGGAGACTCGGTGTTCATTTATTTTCGCCAAAGTCGATGTACTCGAAAATAATATTTAAGCCGACGCATGTGCAACAATAAATCAAGAATTATTTTTTACGAATACACAGAAGAAACTATTGAGAAAAACAAACATTAATTATTGTTCATACTTTAAAAGATTATATGTCTATTCCAACAAGACTAAGATCTGGTACTAATGAAAGAGACTTTTAGAATACTATACTGCAGTTTAAACAATACTCTAATTTGATATTAATAAGAAAATCCTGCAAATAAGAACAACTGAAATATTTACTGGAGTCAGACTCACATTGAGTCAAACAAAGATTTCACTTGACTGAGTTTTTAAATAGCATGTTTCAATATTATCTATGCATCAGTTCAAAATAAATCCTACCAGTGAAACTAATTTCAAAGAAGAACACATTAGAAAAAGACCATAAGAAAAGTATTTGATAATTCAATATGAGCAATTTGTGACCTTAGAACGCAATCAACAAGATGTTATAAGGATTTATTATTCTACATTTATTATTTTTATTGAAAGACTTGGATCTATCTTTTGCAGCATATAACATATATTAGCTGCACTAGAAGAGAACCACAATCTGGAGTATGCATTCTGTATCCTGAGATAGGGTTTTCATTATAATCTTGCCTTCATTTTTATATGCTTTATTTATCTTTATTCTTAGTCTTGTGATATGTGCCAAAATGAAAATCAAAACTCAAAGTAAAGATGAAAAACATCCAGGAATAAATAATATTATGACAACTATTCTAATTATACGGCTACACACTGTTTAAATCAAAGAATCATATTCTAGAGATCTCTGTGATTAGTTACAAGTCTTAATCTTGTCAAAATAGATCTATCCTCATTTAAAATATGAACAAAAAGTAATGTATGTTTTTCTGAATAATTTCTTCTGTATATTCGTAAAAAAATCATATAAATATTTTTATCATGGAAAATTAACTATAATTTTATATGTTGTTTTTAATATCATCAATAAACTTATATTTGTTTGATATTTCGTTCAATTGAAGGAATTGCATCGGTCACTATAACATCGATATGGCTTATGTATGTATTAGAACAATAGAGAGAATGAAAATCTTTTCGAAAGTTCCTGAAGGATAATACATCAAAAGAACAGAGAAGAAAGACATGAAGATGTCTTTGTAAGTCATGATATGAATCTAAAATTTCGAAGCATATATCATTTGAAACCTCTATAAAAAGTCATATGAATCTTCATGGTTTTATTAATGAGGCACTAGTGAGTTATTTATTATATGTTAAGGAATTGTCAATTAAATATTAATCAAATAGTAATTATATAGGAATTAACTAATAATTAGAAGTATCTACCACGACCTGGAGGGAGTAGCCCTAAAGTTGTATCATTCATATTTCAACACTCCTTTTAGATGATGTTTCACAAAACGAGCACCAGCAACGATAATCATTTTGCAAGCCAATATAACTCTTTCTTTCACTTCATTATACTTAAGAAAAGACATATCTATATTGGTGGTCAGCGAGAAAATGCAATGAAGCATCGCAGAACAAAACAAATAATCGAATAAATGCGTCGCAGTACGAATGTATGCACACATGGGTTTTTATATGAACACCTTCAGCACCGTAAAAGATGGAAATTCATTATTCAGGCCAATATTTATTAATGTTTTCTTATGAAAAAAGAAGCGCTGGAGGCTTCTCTATCACGGAAATAAATTAAGTTCATAGAATGGAAATATTCAAAATTTTCATCGTTGCGCTAATTGTGGACTGGCGTGTATTACTAAAATTTCCGTAATTTCGATAACTGTGAATAAAAGACAACTTTATAGATTTTGAGAGATGTCTATAATTTCAGAAATTTTAGGCTTGCCGATGAATTCTATTCGAGTGACTTCATTTAGAGAAGAAGAACTTTGTAATAAGTCAATGATGAAACGCGTTGTTTTCTTTTTTTCATTTTGTTACCGGAAGTTCATCTTTTCCATTTCATCTGCAGAGATTTTTTCATGAATAGAGTCATCCATGTTAGGTATTTTTACTTAGCTAAATCATTGGAAGCTACATCATTCGTACGAATAAAACTCTCAGACACTCTGATGATGAGCAAGGTGAAGATTATTTCCTATGTACAACTAATGAAAAAGGAGTGCTCTGGAAAATTATTCGAACTGATTGATGACAAGAACAATCCTTTATTTCATCTTGAGAATTTACACATAACGCATAAATAAAAGTTAAGAGAGCATTAATATGAAAATTCATTGTTCGCGTTGTGCATTCTTTCATGGTTAGATTTTTGTAAAATTCATTTTGGATTCGAGGATGTGTGTGTGAGTCTCAAATGTAGGTTCGAGTGGGGATCTCTCTTTAACACCAGAGTTACACTCATATCTACATTCCATCTATTTTTTGTTACAATAATTTGTTTTATTTAGTGATTCAATTTGAAGAGGTTTTATCGATTTCAATATATATGTACAAAAATTCAGACCGAGTCCCAAGGTGGAAACTTTCTTTTATACTTATAGTATTATTTCTTGTTTATCTGAATACATCTGCACGCCTATATATTTATCGAAGTGTACACCCGTTTCTTTTTACTCATAGAAAAAGTCAACGACAATAGGTAAATACAACTGGCGTGCACTACAAATTATCGAAATCTTGTATTCGTATTCTTTTAGTTATGCTTACTCGGTCAATAAAGAACAATATTTACATTATTGCTACTGTTGTATATATATATATACAAACTATCATATGATCGAACAAGCGTAAAAAGAATCGCAATTTCACTGTGATTGGATACTTCTTTGATGTTTTTCCTGTGCACATTGATTCATATGAAATAAAAGAGAAGGCCATACCTGACAATTATAAATTGCACATGTCATATGCTAGCCTTATTCGTTCTGTATTTTTTTGTATCAATGAGACCTATTTTTTTCCCTTCTTTCGAGGAGAGTGTCGTCTCGCTTGTATACATTATTTAGTTACAACGTAAACAACTGCAAAATTGGGATGCATTTACATAGTCGAAATCGAAACAACATCAAGAAAGCCCACACAATGATAATAATTATACAATCAAGCTTATTGTTAATATTCGTATTTTTCTACATATAGTGTTTATTTTTTACGCTGATGATGGCTACAAAAAACTTTCAAACTTGCGTGCCAATTAAATGAACAAGCAATTCTAACCAGAGAAAGTAAATTATTAATCATGGACAATTTGCATGACCATCGTGTCATTCTTTGATTTCATTTGTTTTTTGTTAAATAATTGCTATATCTTACAACTAATTTAGACAAAACGCTTTCTCATGATCATCTTATAGCTCTGCAAACGTCTTAATAGAGCATCATCTGTCTATTGCGACTCCTTCGACTTAAAATTTTTCGTAGACTGAAAAGTGATACCATGCGGTTGTATAGAGCATCATCTACTCATTATTTTGAAAACTTTTCATAGCTAGTACATCAATGTACACAGGAAAAACATAAAGAGCCGTATATGCGGGGAGCAGTCATACTAAGTTTTCATCATCGAATATTCATTAGAGCATGCCTTTTAATACAGTTTTGCGTAGTCTTTCTAATTACCTGTCAAGCGTTGAGATTGCCTAAATGTTATTGGAAAAAAGAGCTCTTTGTAGAGTTCTTTTTTTCAGGAATTCTGATATGAATCACAAAAACCGTTGCTTTCTAACATAAATCTGCAAAAGGAAATAAATTTTCATTCTAATCGACGCGTAAAATGTCCCAAAAACCTCAATTATCGGATAGTCTTCAAAGAATGAAAAAATAACATACTTTGATTATATTGCCAATTAATACCGTACCGTATAGATTTTATAAATTGACATAAAAAATTTCTATGAGGATACTAGAGATTATGAGTCTTAATATGACGAATACTAGATCATTCGAGATCATCGAGATTTTGATATACATACAAGTAAAACAAAAATTCTGCTCGCTTCTCGAATTATATAGGTAGCCATTGAACGTCGCTTAAAATAGCATAGAAATTCAACTTGTCATACCTAACTTGATTTGTCTTCTGAAGAATACTCTAACTGTGCTCTTCATTTCAGAAGTAATTGACAAATGAAAGGAATTTATGGATGATTTTCAGCAGTCCCTGTGATTGTCCGTCGCCATAAGCAAAGACAATATGGTATTGCTTCTCATATGTTTGACTTATCGTATAGAGTAGTGAGAAAACAATGCTTTCAGAGGCAATGAATTATCCTCGATCAAATAACTAGCTAGTTACTAAATGAATTCTAATGAAATAAAATTTGAATGAGTGGTTTTTTTTTCGAATTACAATTCAGTGCTACCTGATTATACCGCACTAAATTGATCGCGTGGAAAACCTTAATTTTTAGATTTTAAGACAGAGTCGTCTTTTCCTAGTCTATTATTTATCTTGGTCTGAGTCACGAAAACAAACATGGTGAAAGAAGTTGAAGATCCTGATGTACGTCTTCTTCGAGAGATGGGTTATACTCAAGAGCTCTACCGTGGTTTTTCTCCATTTATGTCATTTGCTTTCTGTTTTACTGCTGTCAATGTTCTCACATCAATTTCAATCGGTTTCACGTATTCATTGAATACTGGTGGATCAGGAGTAACCATATGGGCATGGGTTATTGGAGCTATATTTACCATTCTGATCGGTCTATCGTTAGCTGAAATATGTTCTGTATATCCCAGTGCTGGATCTGTATATCATTGGTATATTATTGAGAGATACACGGCAGTCAACTGACAGTAGAAATACGTTTTTCTTCTCTTGTAGGGCAGGCCAGCTGGTTTCCGCTAAACATGCACCATTGGCTTCGTTCATTTGTGGTTGGTTCAATTTCATAGGAAATTTTGCAGGTAAGAAAACAAACAAATACTTAATTGATTTGTAATTTTAAATATTTTGCAGGAGATGTTGCATTTGCGTCTGGATTTGCTACGATTATTAATGCTGCCATCATTCTGGAAGGCAAAGATTCAATTAACACAGGTGCTCAAGTAGGCATTGCTATAGGAATATGTTTTGTATGGGCTGTTCAAAATGCATTGCGAATTGATCAACAAGGCTGGCTCAATAATTTTGCTGTTATCTTCCAACTTGGCTCGGCAATTAGCATCGTTGTAGTGCTTCTGACTATGGCTCCTGAGAGAGCTACGGCTCGCAATGTTTTCACATCAACATACAATGGTACCGGATTTTCATTTCCATATGTATGCTTGATTGGCATTCTTTCAACACTTTTTTCATTCTCTGGCTATGAAGGTAAATATTATGAATTTAAATATGTTTTTATTATTTCTAAGTTTTCAAGCTGGTGCCCATTTGGCCGAAGAAACTAGAGGTGCCAGCCGCGCAGGTAAGTAAATATTCGAAAGATAATGAACTTTCAAAAAGGTTTGTTAAGAAAAATGATTGATTCTTCTTGTTTTCAAGCTCCAAAAGGAATCGTAAGCACTTGTATATGTAGCGCTATTACTGGTTTTGCTTACTTGCTTGCTCTACTCTTTGCCATTCCCGACGTGAGCTCGTTTGTGGACAATAACAGTGGAGATAATTCAACGCAAAATTTTGCCGTTGCTGCCTATCAGCTTGCTGTACCCCATCAAGGCGCACTTGCACTGGCGATTCTGCTCATTCTTAATTTGTATTTTGCCGGTATGTCATCATTGACAGTGACCAGTCGAATAGGGTATGTATTAGTTATTAGAATGTTTTTTTTCTTCTTTTTAGTCGATAATATGTCACTCATTTTAGCTTTGCCATGGCTCGTGATGGTGTTTTTCCACTATCAGTCTATCTACGTTGGATATTCAAGCCGACAAAAACTCCATTGGGCAATGTGATATTTGTTTTTGTCATTGACTCTCTTCTTCTTCTACTTCAATTAGCATCGACGACTGCTTTCACTGCTATTCTCTCCATTGCCACACTTGGCTATCAAATATCCTATTTTATGCCTATTTTATTCCGATGTACAACAGCTCGACACAATTTTCCACTAGGTGATTTCAATTTAGGTAGATTCGGTGTACCCATCGCTATTATCTCGGCCGCTTGGCTTTTTATTACATCCATCATCATGTTATTTCCGGCCCAATATCCGGTCACTAAAGATAATATGAACTATGCTGTAGTAATCATCGGTGGCATAGCATTCCTTGCGGGTGCCTATTGGATTTTCTCTGCTCGCTATTGGTTTGTAGGGCCAAAAAGAACTACTATGAATTCTAATGAATTATCAGCGGACCTGGCTACCACCGATGACACCAAAGAAATAACACTATCACCCAGTATCATTCATGTTCGATTGTGAGCTTCAGTGCGCTTTCTATGTATTTTCATCAGTTATTGTGAAAAATGCACGTTCTTATAAATGGCACACTATAAAAAGACAATTGATATACAACTTTTTTGATAAAATATGACAAAAGCGTTTCACTGTTTTTCTTGAGCTGTTGTTTAACACTTCTTGAATAAAAACAAAGGCATGACAAAACACGAATATTTTTGGAGAGGCACATCGAGACATGTCGTCTTTTTATCGGAATTTTTTTGTATTCATCTACTATCTATAGTTTGCTTATTTTGGAAAAAGGTTTCAGTCAGTATTGACGAACTAATGTCTTGATCAGTCATTCACATATTTATAACTGAAACATTAATGGAATGTATATGTCAAACAACTTATTCGATTGATTGCAATAAATGTAACGAAATTTTGCTGATTCGTCGATTCATCATCGATAACTCAATTGTCACTTCAAATGACGAATAATTATCAAGGATTTCATCGTCAGGGCGTTTCACTTAGTTAACTTGGACACTTCCAAAGACGGTTATTACTGTCAAAGAACGAAGTCTATGTTCACTTTTTGTTTGTCAGACCAATTCTAATCAATTCTTAATTCGACTATTGTTTATAGATATAGATCTAATGTGACCGACTGATCGGCTGCTGTCGCCAACTTATGGTGAAAACTTTGTAGGAGTCTTCATCAGAGTTTAGAAGTAAATTTTTACTGTGAAACTTTTCATTCTCAATTGTCGCTTTTGTAGACAGATTTTGTCTGCAGTACTATACAATGAATGACTATTTCCTACGTAATCACTTCATTCAAATCTCTATCGATTTTCTAACATAATAAACCGAGCTGCATGATATGGAAGCGATATTGGATGAAACAATTGTTACAACTCATCTGTAGCGGTGATTATTGTTGTTGTTCAACCAACACAATCCGTATTTTCGTAGTATCAATTGTCAAGAAATCTATGATGAATTAATGAAGGAACACAAGGTTTGCGTTCAATATACACCGATTATGCAAACAGCATTCTAAGATATACCGTACACTATTTATTGGCATTGTCGTATAAAACATACAGAGATAATTGAAAGAAATATGATGAGGTGGTTATGGAATGTGGGCATTGATGTTCTCTTCTCTCATACACACCCTTACCCGCATCTGTCTTGCGAAAGTTAATAATGTTCAGCTCCATTTCTCTCATTGAGTGAATAGTACCACTCCGGATAGCAGCTACCAAAGTGATTCAATTTTATAGATCGATAACTAACATTCAATATTTGGTTCAGTAACATTGACTACGACGATGGAGAAAATATTGGCAAAAACAAACAGATATTCTTCTATAATGAAAAACTGTACTTTGAGTACTAAAAAAACTTCAAAAATTCCAATCTAAAGAGTTTTGATTGACGATACATATTTGTTTAACAGGATATAGCACTGCATGGTTAGATAAAAGATGTACTAACTAATTAGTAAATTAACGAAAGAAAGAGATGTCATATAAAGTGTCTACCCATAAAACGCAAAATGGCATAAGTATTGTTTTATGGCTGGCATCTCTCTACTGTTAGCAGAGAAAAATTGCGAAACACTATTTTAATGTAAAGAAAATTGCGCTGCAATGTTGTTCTAATTTTTTTGTTTAGTAAGAAAGAGAAGATGAGAAAATCACTATTTTGTTTATTGAATATCGCCAAAATGCAAGTGTTTCGGTCATCAACAATAGCGATAACAACGAAAGCAATATACAATATGAATATGACAGAGAAGCAAAGCTCACTCATTCGTTCTTATTCAGGTTGAAATTTTTTTTTCTTCAGCGCTTTCAATTAAAATCGAATAAACTATTGTATACACTTTACATGGTATTCTATGGACCATTGTATATGAGACCGTATTTGGTTTTCAGATTGAAGAAGAATGCCGCAAGTTCTCAAGTATGGATTCCACTAATCATAATTATGAAATTGATCAATCCTTTTCATTCGACGACTGCCATACTGTTACGAAGAAAATCACTTGAATGCTTTTTATGCAACGTCAACATTGCCGTAGCAACAATGTTTTTCTTTTGAAGAACAGTGGAAGTTTTTTTTTGTTGTACAGCATTCGATATGAACTCACTATGCAACGCACACACATGTCAAATCAGCAGCAATGCATTGCGTTTTCATTACGCATTGAATTTTTTTTTGTCGTGTTCTGTTTCAAATAGTAATACTCACAAACATCACACATTACAGTATATCATTTTATAGCCATTCCTTGTAAACTATGTTGTATTTTTTAGTCGATACGTGCATATTTGAACCATATTTTCATATGTTCTTGTGTTAATGTGTTGGTGAGTATCTCAAAAAGTCAACCAAAACATGTTTACTTTCGAAGACATGCCACTTGTTTTGGGAACACTAACAACGCAATAAATGTTTTTTGTATCTGCTTTGCAACATTGCCGACCCGATATTTGATCCAGATTGTTTTCTGGATATAGCATTTAACTGATATAAAGTTTTTGACTGTCGAAAAGATTATATTAAATGCTGACTCTGATAAACATTCGAACCATCTAAAGGGCTGTCTTCACCAACAAAAGACCGAACAATATTGAGAGTTTGGCTGATTTTAGATTCTGTGTTCTCTGAGCTTCTGTTGTTCAAAGACTTATTACAAGAAGAAATGGCAAAGAGCAGAGATAGGTAAATAGCTACGACGTAACTAAGGCATATCGTCCAATGACGATCGCAACTAATAATATAGTAAGAATTTCGACGCATAAGCTCCAAATATTGATGAAAAATCGAGAACAAAGCAGAAACTACAACAAACGAGAAACGTAATTGAGCGAAAGAAGAAAAATAGAAGATATGCTCGCGAGAACGACCTCTACAGTTGAAATCACCAACTTGAAACTAGTAGCTCTGGTGCCAGGGACGTAGAGGAGCAATGTTTCTACAAAATCATATTAGGATATCCTCAAAGTGCAATCAGTAGTATATAAAAGTGCGCTAAAATCGTGCCCTGGTGACTAAGAACCGTACACAAGAATTCAAGGATCGATCATTTTAAATAGATGACTGCACGAAATATTATTATATTATATCAATCAATATGCGATGCTTGTGTTTAAGCCATTCCAAACAAGCTATGTATAATCTAACTTCAGGGAAGCTGCTCAATCAAAGATCTTATATTCGATGACATATATAAATACGTATGTACATTATAGGGGTAAGAGTTTGATTAATATGCACGTAAGCTGATCAAAGGTTATCTCACCCTTTCGAATGATGTTTGAAAGAATGATAGGGAGAGTAAGGATGAAGATAAGAACCTCAAACTATTCTACGCTCAAATCGGAGAATAGAATATGTTTCACATTTTTAACAAAAAGAGTATTATGGCACTTTTGACCAGTGTTTCCTTAATCGCCTCGATTTTGATTACGCATTTATCATAACCACTATTCGTCTAAATGCGCTTTTACAGCGTTCAGAATGACGAATGCAACAAGTAAATGTAGGAGGCGCGGTTCACTCATAATTTGGATTTTGTGTTTTTGCTGAGAAAACGCGGAATAGATGGATGTAAATCATAGATTTGCACTGCTCCAAAATTGCATTTAAAATACTGAATTTTCCTTATAACTGTAAGATTTGAGTATCAGGCATACATAATTACAGTACACAATCATAATGTATATCCGTTAATAAATAGCTAAGTCAACATACATTAGCCATATCACATCTATATGAAAACTTTTATATACCGTAGAGTTTTATGCGCCTTCAGAGTCACTTTGACAAAACAACGAGCATTTAACAAATATTATCCTGCATTATATTAGTTTTGTTCTTTTAATGAAAACTTCCGTGCAGTTTTAAAATTAAAAAGCATCATTTATATGTTCGTGGCAAAACTGTTTCGACGTGTCAAGATTTCCATTCGATAATAGTTTAGAATAGATAGAGTCTATGCTGATAATGCAACTCATTTTGAGATTTTCCTCCGGTTTACCACTGGAATGCCAAAAACAAATTTGTGTGTTTTGTTATATCCCAATGCTAGTAATAGTTAGGTTGATAGATCCACTCTCTGAACAGACTATTAGATTCTTTACAACATCAAGCCAAAATCGAAGTTTTTGAACACACTGACATCCTCTTGCAGAAATTTCCAGGAAAGAGTTTTTTAAATAGATGCTAGCCGATATTTACTATCCCTTTGAAGTTTATTCATTTGCACGAACTTTTTTCTGGGCATGTGTAAGAATGTGATCGTGCTGCAGTAAAAATTTCAAATTAAAAGGATGTATTTTTTTGTTGAAATAAAGAAATTGAGAAAATGACATTAAAATCGCTATTTTATATGTCGAAACTTCTAAGAATAAAATAAGTATGTTCGTAAAAACGCAAGGTTTTTGATTGGTTTGCGTGGATATTCATCAAATTATTCTCCCTATAATAATAATATACATAAAAGTCATCGATTGAGCAGAGTAACTCATGACTTACTTGAAAATTGTAGTTACGAATAGCAGACAATTGGATCGTCCAGTGTGTACATTTAGTGTTATAATCCTCTGCAGAATATTTGCAATTTAAGGTAAATACAATCAGTATTTGATAAACACTACTTATTAATAAGCATATAGAAGAACAAAACGCTTAGGAATCGAGGAGTGACTGTAAATGTTCAAATTTGCGCTTGAATATTAACAAATGAGATGTTTTTTTGTTCATTCAAGCTGCTCACCTCAATTAATATTTATTATTTCTCGACTAGGACAAGAACATTATAAGAAAAACGACAGCTAAAAGCTGACGAATAACAACATGAGAGCACGTCGAAAATATATCTTCAGAATATTTAAAATGATTTGTCTCACTAGTTTAATATTTATTATCGTCCGTCTTGTTAACGAACTTATTTATGAATATCTTATGAGTAAGCCTCCATATCCCTCAGTAGCCTTTTGGCAAGATAATCGAACATATCAAACAGGACGATCACGTCCTGTACCAATAACAACAATTGACAAAGTCAATCTAACAAATTTTACATTAGTTATAACAGCTTGTTGTCGAAATGTCGAAAAACATCTTGTTGGTTTTCAAAAAAATGTACGTGCTATTGGTGCTTTATTTCGATATTATCGTCTCTATTTGGCGGAATCAGATTCAGACGATGGTACATTGAAATTTATCCAAGAATGGGAGAAAAATGATTCTGATCATGTTAGTGTTCATTCTGCAGGACGACAACGATGGCGCCAATTTTTTCGTAAGTAAAGTCTTCAAGAAGGAAAACAAGTTCGCACAGACGGATAGAGTATATCGGTATATCTCTGGCACATTAATTCTTAAAAACGTAGTAAATTGTTCATAGGAAGAAAAGTTGAGAGCACTATTGAACAGAACTTCTTTGCGAAATCAAACAGTTTCGAATGTGACGAATTTTAGATTTATTAGCTATAACATAGGATCAAGTTTTTATTGTTGAATCTTTTGAACAATGAAACTAATTTGCTTTTTTCTGACAGGTACTGTAATGCAGACTTTAGGAGCTTTTACAAAAGTTGGATCAAACAAAAATATTGCGGTTTTTCATACTGGCTTTCTGATGTTTTTACTCTAGTCTAATAAGATGTCAATATTGTTCATCGAAAAACTGCACCTCGATTCTGACCGGTTGGGTACATAAGTTTAACAAAATCGGCTGTAGTAAGAATGAAAAACTTCAAGCCATTATTAACTCTTTCGCCTTGTTTCTCTTCTGAAAGAAACTATCTCTAGGTTTTAAGTCTAGTAGAATTTTCGGTTTGCTTGCTCTTAAGATAGCATTACAAGAGTAGTCCTGTTCATGATCAGCCTATCTTACGAGCGCTATCTTCACTTCTCCGAAGTTTCTCAAGAATGGCTCATTAAGAATGCTACTGACTGCCATCCTTTTCTCAATTGAAAATACTCTTTCACATCACCATTTTTATACCAGATAACAGGAAACAAATATTCTGAACTATTGAAACTCAGATGAAACTATAAATCATTTAATCTTCCAATGATTTTTCTCCGACATTTTTTTACAGTCGTACGTAAAGCTTTCCTTCCCGAGGAGTTTGTTAAATTTATCAGAGGTAACTCGACGAACGTAATCTAGTCATGCAAGAAATTGCAGAATTTTCTCGTTGTAGTTTTCCAATACAGGCACTTCATAATTAGATTGAATAAAAAAAGATTGGTTTCTAAACTAATTTTTCGTAGGCACTGTACGTCTTGCTCATTGTCGGAATTATCTTTTTCAACGTGCTCTTACTGAAATGCCATGGTTCGATTATTACTTTGTGCTTGATGTTGATGTAACATCATCGGAGACATTTAGCGTCAACAATTTTCTTACGAATTTTATTTATCCCCTATCGTCATGGGCAGTTATGACGGCTTCACAAATAAATTTCTACTATGATACATGGGCATTACGATCATGGCCGACAATAACATATGATTTTTTGGAGCAGGCACGACAAGCATCATTCTTTTCCATCCCTTGGAACTCAGCAATTAAGCGAGCCGTTGACGTGCACAATAAAGGAATCCCACGTAATCATCCATTAATCGAAGTTCAATCAGCTTTTGGTGGAGCAGCTATCTATGCAGCTCAGTATTTGAGTAAAGAATGTGCGTACAATGGTTGGATGGATCATGGATGGTGGTTTACTCGAGAACAATGTGAACATGTTTCATTTAATCAATGCGTTAGACGAAACGCGGGTGGAGGAAAATTTTTTATTAATCCACAATTTCAAACTGTATAAAATCAGCTTATAATAAATCACTGTTAGAGACAGTTGTCCTATCATCGCTTACTTCGAACAAATTCCACTCACTGAAAGAATAGAAAGGAGGATCGTGAAACAGAGAATTATTATATCCAAGCGAGTTGAAAAATCAAAAGAATCGCATTAAAATGATGATTCAAACATAAATATTGATGTATTTCGAATTTATCGGTTGAAACAGACATTTTCGTCAAATTCCCAACTTGGTAAAAGAACTACGACTGGAAACAACTGAATCTGATCGATTTCCAGAGAATTATGAAAGTGGAACTTCTAAATCGATTACAACTTTCAGTCTCGGCTTAGTTCTCCTCTGTTTCTGGATGCGATATCTATGTCTGCATACGACGATAGGGTACGGTGTGTGACCTGTCCCCTCAGCCTCATGATGACATAAGCCTTTACTTGATGAATTGACGATTCTTATAGAAAGCAGACGCTGTTTTCTGAAGTTTCTTCTGTTTCACTTTTGTGAAAAATCAACGCAAAGAAAATACTCTAATCGATTAAAAATGGATTAGAAATTGTTCAAAATCATA
>CAJNSZ010000934.1:5412-36129 GCA_905329745.1 Rotaria sp. Silwood2 | reverse complement strand
ACTTCATCTCCCTCCTTCCTCCCAATCATCAGCAGTACCGTAGCGAACCCTTCGTCGTTTGAATTCTCTATTTCTTCAAGGCATGCAATGTAGAAGCTTGAGCATTAAATCATTTGACAGTGCATTACGATCTTTAAATAAGTATAGCACATTTTATTGAAAAAAGACTTACTCAAAAAAAAAAAATTTAGGAAAAACTTGACTTTTTATTAGCTTTGGCTCCGTTCACTAACTATTACGTTCTCGCTTTGATACTCATGTAAAGGGTACCTCAAATTCAAACAATTACTCTTTGTTTTTTTGAAAAATCATAGACATAAATATCAGTTGGAAAGAGGGAGATTGCTTCAGATTGTTTAACAAATGAATGCAAGCACTTAGCTGATGTCCTGTTTGATTGTGAAATAATAAATATTTTTTTTCAGAAATTTTAATTTGAAAGTTAAAAATCTAAATTGTAAATTTTCTTAAAATAAAACAAAAAGATAAAAGGAATGCCAAATGTTCTGCATATTTTCATTAACAAAAAACAGCAAAGAAGATCGACTATAGCGTTTCATCCATTAAATATTGGTTAATCAGACTTGACTTCTTTTGATCAAACTAGGCAAGTATTATTTAGTCAGCCTTAGAAAGGTGGAAGACGATTTACTGTTACACTATTGGTCCTGATCCAGCATAAAACTTCTGACAACGCTAATTATGAAAGAAGAGAATGCAAAATAATAAAAATGTTGGTTATGTGCTATTTAAATAATCACATATGGGATATGTATATAACAAAAAGTACAATCGTCAGGATAACAATTAACAAAATAAGGATACCATGAATGACTCTTCCTACATTAAGTACAGAGTCATCCTGAATATGTATACGTTGGATTAACGAGTCTTACTCTAGTAAAACTAGGTGGCTTGGAAATTTTTGTAAAGTAATAAGTTCTTATCGCTCCCACGAATGCTTATTGGAGGAAGTAATGACTTTTCCTTGTAATGTTCGTGTGCCGTCCATAATCTGATTTCAATTCTTTTGGCGAGAGTAGTTGTCGAATATGTATAACAGGAAACGCATTCAGCAAGATTATAATAAACAAATTCATGAGACTGGGCCAATCCTCGTATAATAACTACGAATCGTATTGAATATGTATGTTGAATTGGGTAATTTTACTCCATTATATAAAAGAAAGCATGAGCAATTTGGAGAAACAATAAACTTTTATTGCTTCCCAAAAATTTCTTTAATGGAAACAATCGTTACCCCTTATAGTGCCGGTGCGCTGCCCATGATAGTCCTTGTTCACTACAGAGCGGGATAATGCAGGTTTGTAGAGGAAGACTTCTTCCATCAAATGATGTGTGTACAACAAAGTTATATGGCAAACTGTTAATATGTGAATCTCAATAATAGAATGAACAGTGAGTATTTTTGATAAAACTACCGTGTTTTTTTTAGTTAGACCATTTTTTATATCGACATGAACAATAAGTCATTACTTAGAAAAAAAATGACTTTTTTTTCATTTAAATCTACTCCAAGAGCAAAATGAACATTAAATATGTATAGAAAAACATTCTATATATTTTTTGTTTAGATTTATCTGAACGATATAATGAATAGTAATGTATTTATTTAGAAAAAGAAATTCATTTTTGCTACTTAGACCCATTTCAAGATCAACATGAACAGTGAGTATGCTTAGATAAAGAAATATTATTTTTAATTATTTACGTCACATGCACAGGTTTTAAAAGCACGATCGTAAGCGACCGCACACGAAAAAATACGACGAATTAAAATGATCGTATACGAACGCCGTATACGATGCAATACAATGATATACGATAGTTGTAAACGACCGTTGAATACGATAATCATATACGGCGTTCGTATAAGATCGAATTTTTATTGTGTTGAATTTAAAGTAATTTTTTTGTATAAAATAATTTTTTGTTCTATTTTCGATCAGTATCAATGGCCCAATGAACAGTAAGTATTATTTTAAATTAAACTATTATTTTATTATTATTTTAGATTTGTCTCAACGGCACAATAAACACTAAGTATTAGGGGTATCGGCTTAGCATTAATTTAATGCTTATGATAATGTTAAGCGGACATCTCTAGTAGGTATAATTGATATTGAGAATGCGGGCAAGGGGGAAACGGAGGACGAACGACGGGGATTGGAGGAGGGTTACAGGTAATTACCCCGTTCTCACTGAGGAGGAGCGTGTGTGAATACGATGGTAAACGACACCGTCTACGACTGTGTATGATCGTTTAAGGCGGTCGTGTACACATCGTACTTCAGGTGTCAAGTAATACGGCGAAATACGATCGTAAATTACACCGTATACGATCGTTTATGACTGTCGTAATGCTCGTCCTGGGAAAATATGAGTGATGCTGGTGTCTATTGTACGGTTCTTTTTACAAAAACGATCGAAAAGAAAAGCAAACAACTGTACTTTAAAGCGTCATCATCTGATAGAGAATACTTTGGAGTATAAGAAAAAGTGGTTTTTCAAATTACCAGTTTTTTCTTTTGTCTGATTTAGAGACCAAAAGTTTTCTTGGAACTTATTAAGGAATCTTTTATCTGATTTGAGTGAAAAATGGTGGTATCCAAGGGTTAATATGATCTTATAGTTTTCCAAACATTTCCTATCGATTTACATGTCCAGAAGAAATACAAACATAATCAATTTTAGACAATTTTTTTTTCAAATTTTCAGTAGGATAGAAGACTGGTGCAACTAGAGAATGGGAGCATTTCACTGTATTTTTATGATAACTTTATTCAAGAATGAGTTAGAGCCTTGATATTTGCAATATAAGTTGTGCCCACTGACTAGCATTTGTGGTAAAAAAATCAGCCCACAACTCCTTATCGTTTGGTCAGGAAATTAGCAAAAGGGGGTGGGACAAATTATCGGTTACATGACCATGAGCACCACTAAAATGTAAATTATTCAAAAACGGAAAAAACTATTAAGTTGCGATTTTCAGCAATCGATAGTGCCCAAATTGATGAATATTTTTATGTAAAAAAAATTTAACTAAAAATGTTTATTGACCTCACAGCAGATTCAAAAGGGGGTGGGACATCCTTTTTTATGTGATCTGGAACCACTGACAAAAGTTCAATTTTTTACGAAACGAACATCGCTGAATTGAAAATAAGGTTATGAATAGATAGAGTATTCAAAATGCTATAAGAAACCTAAGAAGTCGTCTTTTACTTTTTCCTTTTTCAACTGAAAAAAAACCTGAAGAAAGACAAGAAGCGCGTGAGAAACCATAAAAAAACACACGGAACAGAGGTAAAAGCGACTTTGTTTTGAACACTATTCGTAAATAAGAATAGGTCGAAAGCTGATTTTAGCAGCAGAGATAGGGCATGAGTAATGTATGTTTCAGTATAAATTTTGATCACACAGTAAGTGAGAAATAAAGAGAGCCATTTCTGAAAATTAAATGGTACAATAGACACCATTTTATTCTTCAACCTACACAGACCGATCCCTAACCCGTCGGCTGATTCTCGGTCACGAAAATAGTCAAAACTAACAAAAGGTCTTCGATCAACCGATAAGACATGACTTGTTACTAGATTAGGTTTGCTTGAAAATCGATGATAATGTTGTTTGGGTTGCTTCAAAATATGATAGACTTATCACATTGTATATCTTTTTGAATTTGTGTGTTATTTTTACTATAATAAAAGCTTGAATAAAAGGAAAAAGATTTCTAAATTTTTTTTTCATTACATATTTTGAAAATAGAATCTGTTTGACTAAAAAAATCCGTGCTGGAATAAAAAAGTGCGTAATTAAAAACGATTACATTCCTTTGTAATCGAAATCGAACAATTCACTATAAAACATTTTTGGTTGAAGAAGAAAGCCAAAATAATGAAGAACAGTTGCCACCAGTGGAACAGGAATTTTTCCATTATCTGATACTGTTACCATTGAAGATTCACATTGGGGCATTCCTTTAATAGACAAATTAGATAATAAATTTTGATATTGTCCATCAGGTAAATTATCAAATTGAACATATTTTTGATCTGTATTGCTTTGAGAAACGTTAAAAAGACCAATAAGACCTTGACGATCTGATTCTGTTTGCCATACGACAACGATGCATGGACTATGATGAGTTATTGTCAAACTAATAAAGAAATAATAAAAGAAATTAATCATTTTTTCATTTTTTCAAACATAAAATGATCTTTTACTTCGCATCATTTGATTGAATAATTGGATTTTTTTTAATTTGAATTAATTGACGTATAAATTCTTCTAATGGATAAATATTTTTACAATCAAGCCAATCTTTTTCAAATAATGATGATGTTTTTGTTTGTTCACTTTCTTGACCTGCATGTACCAAAAAACAACCTTTATTAAACGCATGAAATGCTACGAAAAAAACAAAAAAAAAATTATTAAAATAATGATAGATATTTTAATTAACCTGTCCAAGCAAGTGCTTTTAATTGATTATCTCGAAAAATATGTGCAGCACGTTGTTGATCATGATTTTCAACAAATCTTAATTTGATAAAATCACTCGGATATATTGTTGTTTGTAATCGAACCATTTCAAGATAAGATTTTATTGGAATGGCTCCTGCTATTGCTGCACGCCATGGTCCATATATATCATAATCATAACAAATATCAAATGCTTCGTATAAAGATGAATCAGTATTAACTATTTCGCGTTTTGCACGATGTCCTTCAATATAAGGAAATCGAGTAGATTCAGCTAACCAAACACAATTTGGATATAAACTTGATACTTCATGTCGAGCTTGACGCCTATAAACATAAATATATAAGATTATTTCATATTAATTTAATTAGAATTACAAACCAGAAATTCATTGTTACACCTGAAGCAACATCCATTCGAAATCCATCAACACCTAATTCACACCAATATTTTAATATATCAATTAATTCTATCCATAATGTCTTTTCGTTTCCATTAAATTTTAAATCTAATATATCTGTCCATTCTGGAACAATTGCTATAAGATTTCCCTATAACAAACAAACGAATATATTTTATACAAAAAAAAAAAAAAAAAAAAAACAGCCAAGAATTCATTTGACAAACTTTATCATCTGTTAAATACCATTCAGGATGTTGTTTAACCCAAGGACAATCATGACTAGTATGTCGAAAGACCATATCAAGCATTAAATACATTCCTTGACGATGAATTTCAGAAACAAGATGACGAAAGTCATCGAGATTTCCATGTTCAGGATTTATTTCACGAAAATTCTTTATTGAATATGGAGAACCAAGTGTACCTTTGCGATTTGTTAATCCAATTGGATGTATTGGAAGAAGCCATATAAAGTCTATTCCCAATCGAGCGATTCTATTAGAATTAATTTATTTTTTCTTAATAAAAACTAAACAATAAAAGATTAACCGTGGTAAATCATCAATTACACCTTGAAGTGTTCCACTTTCCGTATGATTTCGTGTATAAATACAATAAAAACTTAAATTTCGAATATTCTCTTTATTCATTTGTGTCAAATAAAAATATAAATTATGAAAAACAAAACAAACAACAAAACTAAATACATTTGGACAGAAAGAAGAACATATCAGAACATTTATGTAGATGACACTGTCATCTACCTATCGTCATGATTCTTTTTTTATTTTACATAATGAAATATGTATTTACACATAAAGATCATTCTTTTTTTTATTTTGGCGAATGACTATACAACCTTTAATGGCTAGAATTCAACAAAACTGAAAAGAGATAAACAGATACATGTGACTTTGTAAAGTGGACCACAAGATAAATATTTAGTGTCCTTCGGCAACCTAAATATGTCTCATTTTTTACATATAGATAACCTGTTAATAAATAAAACACTTTTAGAATAATTGTTTATAAGTTCACAAGATATTTATGTAGTTCCTATATATCCGTTCAATTGATTCCCTTAAAACATATTAAATTTGATTATCACTATCTGAATATATTGAGTTAGTCAAAGATAACTTTGATTTATTTTAGATTCTTCTTTTTAGCTTAACAATTTGAAAAAATCTATTTTTTCATTTGAAATATTTTGTTTATTTAATAGAAAATAATATATGTATTAATATATGTACTATAGAAATGTTATCATAATAACATGTTCGAATTTTTTAATATTAGTGTTTACAATTTCGTGTCAAATTTCATAAACTGATAGTGAAAAGGTTTTAATTCAATATTCATTATCTCCTTTTCCTTATGAAATCTTTTAATGTCTATCGATTGGTGTTGGTGATTTTATTTTTGCTTTATGTGATACTATGGTAATCTGTTGATGTTTTTCGATCATTGGACGGGTACGATAGGTCTATAAATAGACGAAAAAATGATAACAAAATTTTATTCTTTAGATATATACCGTAAGCGTTATACACTCAAAAACGATGTTGATGTTATCATTTATTCTTTTGTGTATTGTTGTATTTCTCATTATTTATTTAATCTATAATCGTTTTTGTTATTTTTCTAATCGTTCAATACCTTATCCACCTATTCCATCAATAATATTTGGTCATTTATCTGACTTATGGTCAGCTCGTTCATATTCTGAACAACTGCATAAATGGGCACTTAAATATGGTTCGATCTATGGAATATTTGAAGGTATTCATCCTGTTTATATTGTATCTGATGTTAAAATAATTCAAGAAATATTTGTAACACAATTTCATCGTTTTTATGGTCGACGAACACAATTATCAAATCGAATATTAGGTCAAGAACGTCTTCATGTTTTTGCAACTAATTCAAATGATCAATGGAAAAGACAAAGAAATATATTAAATCCAGCATTTAGTACATCAAAAATAAAACGATTAATACCAATTATGGATTTATCTATCGGTGTTTTTATGGAAAAATTATCATTAAAAAACAATGAAAAAGTTATTAATATTTTAGATTTTTACAAACGTTTAACAATGGATATGATTTGTAAGATAATAAAAAATATTTAATGAAATATAATATTTTTTTTTTTGATTTTATTTTTCTAAGGTCGTTGTGCATTTGGTATTGATACACAAATACAATATGATATTGATAATAAAAATATTTATATGAAAAAAGTTCAAGAAGTCTTAGAAAAAGATTTTGAACGGTCATTTTTAGCACGAATCCATCGAATTATGCCTTTTCCTTTCTTAGCCAATTTATGTTCACTTTTATTTCGTCTTCAACATATTTTCGAACATGAAAAATCTTCATTTCCAGCTAATTTTTGGCTTATTAATCATATGCATCAATTTATTCAACAAAGATTTGTTCAGAAAAAGCATCATGAATCAACAAATGATCTTCTTCAATTAATGATTGATGCTGTTCAATCCGATAAAGTCAGTTTATTAATAATTAATTTTACCAAACAAAAGAAATTGGAAGAATTTAAATAGAATTGATAATAAAATAGACATATTTGTTTTTCACCTTTATGTTAAACAAACTCTCGAAAGACAAATAATCCTAATGAAAAAAAATATATTGAATGATCTTCTATCGTAAGCTAGTTTTTTACTAACATTTACCTAAAAAATTAACGGTTTCGAAAAATTTTTTCTAATATATCTAAATAAGCATCGTTACCAACAAAGTACTGAAAAAAATGAAGTTTTTTTTATTAGGAAAGACGTTTTTTTGCTAGAAGAGAAAAACTAATTTTAATTAGAAAAAAATGTTTTTTAGGTGCTTGTCTATCTCTAAAATTCGTTAGATTTTCGAGAAAAGACTTTTAAAGATTCATGGTCTTCTATTCTCGAAATGAGGTTTAACAAACGAATCAGAGTTATGACTAGGGCAAGAACAAGAACAAGTACAAGTACAGAAAATTGAAGTATTATATTACTTAGTACTTATTGTTCTACTTCAAGTCGAACACATTTCTATTCATATTTAAGTACAAAAGCATAACTGCATATTTTTTACTTGATGTATATAGATAAAACAAATTTTGTCAATAAAGGTGACTAAATCTGATAAACTTTTGAAAACAATTATAATATATTCTGATAAACAAAGAATGATGATAATAAACATATTTTAATGAAACTTTTTACCTTGAAAAGTGAAACAAATATTATCATTTTCAGATGTCTACTAAGATATAAAGTAATGTTGTCAGCGTATTAGAGAAAAAATTTTCATCAATAAATATTTTTATTGTAATATTTTATTCATCAAAATATATTACGACACTCTTTAAATACCGATCAGAACTGATTAATCTTATTGATCATATTTATTTTATTCATGTATCAAGTTAAAAGTACAAACTTCTCTTTTGTTTTTACACTCAAGTATGAGTACAAAAGTATTCGTCTTGAAGTAGAATTATATTTCCTAAGTACATCTGATGAATAAGTATACTTTTAATTGTACCTGAAAAAGTACAAAAAGTGCAAGTAAAAATAGTTTCGTTTGAGTTCTACAAATAATTTATCTTTCTGTTCTGTCATGTTTTGCTTGAATTATTATTTTCAATTATAATTTATTTGATATTCAATCAAATAAACAATATTTCAAAATTATAAAAATCTTTTTATTGAAAAATTCTATTTTATAAATTACAAATGTTAAGTCTTTAGAATGTGAAGAGAAAACAAGAAAAATATATTTCAAGACAAAAAAGTTATGAATTTGAGACTTTTTAAACAGTTAGTAGTTTCATAAAAATCTGCTTAAGTTTTCTGTTTTACCCATTCTCAATTACATAAAATAAAACATTGATTTTTCAACTAATCTTCATAATTCTTTGAGTAAATGTAAAATATTCATAGATGATGTTAACTTAATAATAGTATGAACATATGATTAAATATGAACCGATTAGGTGAAAATCTTGACAAAAAAAACATTCTACAGAGTTGACTTCAAAAAAACATATGTTTTACGATTATTTTTCAAATTTTTAACCAAACAATAGTTGATAGTTGAAAAAATTTGCTTAAAAGAAAATAGATCTTCGTCCGATTGAAATCAAAATTTCTTTTTTTTTCTTTTAAATGTAACAAATTAATATTAATTCTATTGCTGAATTGTTTTCAAAAATGTTATATTAGCTATAGTTGANAACTTAAAGATGTTTTTATAAGTTAAAAAAGAATGAAAAAGTGAAAATGAAATAAATTTCGTTCGATAAAATATAAAATCTATTTCAGATAACTAAGAAAGAAAAATGTAATAATGAATAAAAGTCAAAACAAAATAAATCTTCCAATGAATATAAATGTAAATTATGTGTTAACATGTTTATTTATTTTAATAGCAATCGTTGGTATATTGGGTAATTTATTAGTAATAATATCAGTTCAAGTTGATTCTAATATGAGACGTTCATTAACAAATCGTCTTATTGTTCATGTTGCTTGTTGTGATTTAATAATATTATTATTTAATATTCCTGATATAATACAATTTGTATCATCAACAAATGGAAATTGGGTTTTAAATGAAATAGCTTGTAAATTAATTCGATCAATACTTGTTTTAGCCCAATATGCATCTGTATTAACAATGTGTGCTGTTACTATTGAAAGATTTATTGGTATTGTTTATCCACTTCGTTCAAAATTTTTACGTGAAAAAAAACATCTTGCTCAAATAACATTTTTTGTTTGGTTTTTTTCCTTATTATGTGTATCGCCAAATTTTATTTATTTACGTGTTATATCAATATCTTCATCACGTCGTTCTTGTCTTCTTCAATATTCAAAAGATAATATTTTACAAAATCAAATTAAATTTATTATTTATAAATCAATTGAATCAACTATTTTTTATTTTATTCCACTTTTATTACAATTATATTGTTATATAAGAATAGCTACGAAATTATCAAATGTTGATCATACACTTCATAATTCTTTTCATTTAACTAAAAAACAATATATTCATCGAACACAGGTTAGATTTATACAATTAATCAAAACGACTAATCTTAGTTTTTTTTTTTTTTTTATTTCTTTTCTAGGATGATATTTATGATGAAGATGATTATATTGACAATTATGAAAATATAGTTAGTAAAATAACTCTAACTGATTCATTTACAAATTCATTAAATGATCGTCATAATACTAATCGTAAACGAGGTAGTTCTTTGTTTTTAAAATATTTTTCTCTAAATAATAATTCTACATTATCGAATTTAAAACATCGTCAAGAAACAAATGATTATTATCAATCACATGTAACTTATAAAGCATTAAAATCTCGTCGAAGTGTTATTAAAATGTTAAGTGTTGTTGTTCTTATTTATTTTCTATCATTTAGTCCTCAAGTTCTTGTTTTTATTTTATTCGATACAAATGCAATTCAACCTGCTCCACAATTTATTCAAACACCTTATTTTATTGCTTTTACAATGCTTTTAGTGACAATTAGTTCAGCATCAAATCCAATTGTTTATGCTATTTTTTGTTCAAAATTCCGACAAAGTTTTGCGAAAATTTTTCGAAGATTATGTTTTTGTTATCAAACAACATATAATTGGAATTCAAATCAACGATCAAGATCATCACAACAACTACCCAAACTTACTTAACATTCTAAAATTGAAAAAATGATCAATACTGAAAAAGAAAAACAAAGTGCAAATAAGATCAGTTTTATTTAAATTAAAAATATCAATGATCAATCTTGATGAAAAGTTTTTTTTTTTTTTTTTTTTTTTTTTTTTTTATAAAAATTTTTAGTTCAAAAAAAAAAAATTTTTTTTTTTNTTTCGTTCTGTAGTTAATTGGATTTTTCTCTTTCGTTCATTCGATAGTAAGATTTTCTCTTTTTCGTTCTGTCCATCTCTCTCTGTAGCATTTTCTCAGATTTTGATACAGTTCAGTTGTTATTTTGTTTTCGTGAAGAGCAGTCGCATTCACTACCACTTCACTCGTGTGTGATTTTCGCCTTTGTGAAATAAATCGTTCACTTGAAGTGACCTCACATCTCCTCCTCAACTGATCACGTCTGTTCTTGAACATAAGGTAAGACCCCCTATACCCTATTATTACATCACCCATGAACTGTTGACCTAACACAAACAATATTAAAATGTAAGTAAAAATAAAAAATCCTTTCCTAATGGTGACAATTTATTATTGTGTTGACTAGTCTTACATATAAATGTAATTAATGTCAATTATCAATAGAAATAATTTAATATAAACTTCTATTCATTGATTTTTTTTTCTAATATTCATGAGCAAAATAAATTCTGTTCATCAAGACACTTTTTATTGTATTCTTATAAGTAAATCTTTATAGATTCAACAGCAATCTTATTGCGAATTGATCAAGAAAAAAAAAATATATTATTAGTCAAATTGAATAAATAACAGAGGAAACGCGTCAATTAGTTCAACAACTAATTCAAATTACAGATGGTACTAAATATTATAAATTTATTGATCTATCGAATGATTCAAGACAAACAAGAGAAAATGAAAAGTTATTTTTAACAACATATTCAAAGACTTAATCAATAATTTGAACAATTAACCCTTTGCTTACAGCGTTTTTTTATTCTACGAACAAAAAAACATTTTTGTTTCTTATCAGAAACATTCAAACAGGATATATACATGCATAGTCATATCTCTAGTCGAACATCTTGTAAGCAAGATCTTAGCCAAGATCTTGGGTACAAATTTATTAGATCTTAGACACGAATCCATTAGATCTGGGATTCACTCTCAAGATAAAACGTGTTGCATGTGTGATGATTTCGGATACAATGTATCACGTATTCTGCATGCGTGGTTCGAACCTATCATACAGTGCATTTTTTTATTTTTTTCTATAAAAGAATGTTATGATATTTTTGCAATTTATTTTAATTTTAATTATTTTTATCCCTAATAATTCAAGCAAGACAAATGCTGGGATCTGACTCACCTTGAATTGACCCTATCTCCACCAGACCACTTCAGAGTAGTCCTCTCTCGATCATCGATCGAGATTAGCATTTTCTCGAATAATAAATAGTCGAGAAATAATTTAGAAAAAAAAAATATTTTCAAAATTTATGTCTTGTATGTTCAATCATGTTGCTTATATACCGCTATATATTCATAAAAAAGAGGTGAATGACTAGTTGGCACGTAATAAATACACTAATGATGTCACTTTTTGTTTTACTCAAGATCTTGTGAGAAGATAATAGTAAATGGTATCTTTTCCATGATCTTGCTTACAAGATGTTTGACTAGTAGGTAATGACACCATCTTTCTGCTATTACGAAAACACATTTATGATCTCCCTAATCAGTAGAGTCCTACACGGTAATTCTACCCAATTCTATAATGTTGTAGCTTAGAATACAACCAAAACAAGGTAGATACGATTATTACACAACTATTGTCATTACCTCCATAATCATTTTTCAGGCGATACTTTGAGAATGAAACACTTTGCCTCAGAAGTAAAAGTCTTCTGTTTTATGTATAAAGATATTTTACCTTAGTATTAACATATGGCACGCTGTAATACGCCTCAAGACTAATAATTTTTTGTTACGTGTTAAGTATGATCCTTATAGAATAGACTAGACCAATGACAGAGAAAAGATCATCAGGTAGGATAATCTATGAAAGGTTGTGGTCTTGCAGAAATATACTAAAGTGAGAAATTTATAATTGTAATAGATGTAGTTAGTTCGAACGAAGCTCAACCTGTATACATTTTTTATATATACGGACTCCATAACCAATGGATTTAAAAATGAATTGACTTAAGAAATCGATATTCATATTATTCTAATACTTATCAACTTGCCAACACTGTTATCATTAGATGATGTTAACCTATATATTTAGGATTTTTTTTCTTCTTTGATAAGCATAAAATTACATTTAATGCAACAATCATGTTTTACTCATCAAACAATATGAGATTCATTTGCTTAGAAAGTTTTTGTACGTCATTGTATTGAACAAGCTTTAATTTCTTACATTGTGTGTTATGTCACCTACTAGAGATGCCCGATAAGAGAGAATTGTTGTAAGTATTATATATATATGTCGTTTCCTGTTCGTTTTTTACGTACATATACGATGTGAATTCTATCTATCTTTTTCGTTCTTCTTCTGTCAAGGTATTTTTTTTTGAATGTTTTCTCTTGAGTTCTTCCTTTACTAAGGAGGACGCGACTTGGAAAGTCACCCCCAGCTGTGAAAAATTTGGTTGGAGCTTTGTTAGAATTTGAAAATTTTGGTAGATTGATTTTTCTTCAAGTTTGACGAATTTACTTCTCTCAATGCAGAGAAAATCCAAGTTTGAAGAAAATTATTAGACAATTTTCTTTGATTTTGGATAGATCTCTTGCTCCGACTCCTTCGCGCTGTTCCTGATTTTTTCAACTGCATTATGTTGCCTCATGATGCGTTCTATCCTTTGATTAACATCTAATATAAATATCTGCTATTTCATATGAACAGATTTTATGTTAACGTTACAAATAAATTTACTATGGCCAACAACGCATTACAGATCTATCACTATAATATAATACAACAACAATAAAAGTACACAGTAAAAATGACATCGATCGACACACTTTCAAATATGAATGTCAGATTAACCTAAGATTCTTAATGAACTTCTGAATCAGTTATAGATTTTGAACTTATTCTTTTCAATCCTAGTGAAAATGTTGTTATTGCTAACATACAAATATTCTCTTCAATTAATTTAGGTTTCTCCAAATTCATTAAAATTATCCAATGAAAATTTATATTTGACGAACAAATAATTAATTATAAAATCTATCCATAAGGCTGATTCTTTCCATTCCAAAAACTATTTTTACTAGTAGCATTGAATGACATAGTGAACATACTATTAGCAATTCGTTTTACAATTTGATGTAAAATAGGATATCCAGGAGGAGTAGCACTTGTCCATTGAACAAATTGTTTTGGTCGAACATAATCATGTTTTCAAATTCGTCATAGAGTAATATCAGCCTCAACTCCAATGATCAATCGTGACTTTTTGCATTCGAATTTTATTAATTCAAATATCAATTGATTGAAGACAAATAATATTGATATCCGAGTCGATACCACATTTTACGAGTAAAGCTATGTAACGAACATAGTCATCTTTCATTAAACGATTTATCAATGATCTATATGCCTAATAAATATACTTAGATATTGTTTCTAGTATAAATATCTCACGGTCAGCTGTTGTATCATTAAAATGAATATAATTATAAGTAGGATTAAGGTGAATGAATGAGTTGTTCGTAATATCAATGTTACACGAATATTTTGACATTTGAATAATATGCATTGAAAGTTTTGGAACGTAAACAGGTATTATTAGCCATTTGAATAATTTCTAATGAATATATTTTCTTTTCATTAGAAGGAAAATATCTGATAATCCAGATAAAAAAACAAATGCTAAAAAGATTGTTATTTTACGTAATAATAAATTTAAAAAAAAGATACGATTAAAGTGAATACGACGTAACTTCATTATTATATTTAGATTAATAAAGATTATCGATTTGATTTTATATTAATTATAGATCTGAATAATAGGAAATAAATGGGGAAGAGTTTAAAAATATCTCTGATAGAAAAAACAATTATTTTTTCTCATAAAATATTTTATTTACTATATTTATATTATCTACAAAGAGAATTTAATATATTACAAGGAAATAAACGTTCATACAGGAACTATCAACTAGTTGAAATAACAGCAAAAATACGTAACTAGATTGAATATTATTATCTATAAATATGTTACAAAGATTACTCAAACGTACATACACCTATCTGCACAATTCAATTTTCTTGCAGATATCATTCATTATTGTTCTCGCTAATAACAGATAATCATACCTCAATGATTGACACATTCAATATTTATTTGATTAATATGATGGATTAAACAGGAAAAATATTCGAAGTGCGCAAACTCGAGTGTCAAGAACTTTAAATTAATGAAGGCGGATAAAGTCGTTTGTTTAGTCTCCAAAATATTTCAGTTTTTTGACTTGAAATCAATTGAGTAGTGGCTCTTAATATCGTTTCAATGACCTATTTCGCGATGTCTCTCAATCAAGTTTTCAACTCACACACGTACCTGTAGAAGGATGGCCAAGTTTTTGTTGATCTCATCAAGGAATACAGGTATGACTCAAAAAATTCATCGAAAAGCGTTACGAAATAAACCTTTACAATGTTATCGAGTGTCGTCATTGGATTGATTTCAACACAGAATTAATAAAACATTTTGAGAAAAGAAAAGTAAACTTATCTGCTTTTGCCCTTTTAGATGAAATTTGTTCTATCAAATTAATATTAGGTACCTATTTGTCTCTTTCAAGGATGAAGCAAATAGCTAATTTCTTTTTTCTTCGATCTTATGTAAAAGTGCATCGATTTATATTCGACAGTTATGTTGTAATGGCGTTGAACACATCTTCCTTAGTAATCTTATACGAAATTCTATTTCTTGTATGCGATTTTCGTTGTACTTGTACTCGTAGTCGAGAAAGTCCGTACTTGAACAGCTATGAAATTGTTGTTATTCTTGATCATAATGTCTATTCAGTTGCTTCATCACAACAATTACGTCGATTTCCCTACGAGCATACGCTTATTTAATAGTAACATAACAGAAAAAAAAAGATATGGAGAAGATTCCAGAAGAAATATCACATGTCAAAATCATTTATTATTACAGTGATCAGTTGCTAAAAAAAAAGGTCTTATCATTCTCATGAATAATGAACAAATCTGTACGCTATTTATTGTTACATTAACGATACCTAAAATATCTCTTTTGTTATTTTATTTAAGCCAACAGTAAGACTTGATCGATCAACTTACACAATTCGTATAATCATTGAAATGAAAATTCATTTATTATACTTAATGTGTAAATACTTTTCATGTGCGTTCTATGATAGGAAAAGTCAACAAAATCGGTTGATTATATATATTAAAATGTGATGCGAAATAAAATATAATAGCATATGAGAAGAGAAAGCGTAATGCATTTGATCAACTAATCAAGCACGAAAAGTATAATTTATATACAGAAAAAAATATAATGAGCATCCAGAAAAAATAAAACGTGATGATAAGGAGAGATTCTATCGTCAATATAAAGTAAATGTTTCATTGGATCCCTTACATATATTTTAGTATTATCCCGGAAAATGAGAATACTAATTGACGGAACATCAAAAATGTTTTTATTTTTTTTGTGTACTCAAAAAGTGAGTACACTCTAGAATCGGTCAGTATGGTCGGCCGTATACATGATAACTTTCGAAAGGAGAGTCAGATCATGATGAAATTTTCTATACAGTTCATTCTTAACAATGTCTCGGTCGAGTTCGAAGATGAGAAGGATCCGTCAAGAAATGGCTGAGTTATCAAAAAAATTGTCATTATTGACTAGACCATCCCTGAGGGGGAGTACAGGGATTTTTTCAAAAAAAACATTTTTTTCTCCGAATTCTTCACAACATATATAAATCGACTCAGTTGTTAACGCTGATTCCGAATCTGATATTAGTTTTGAACCAAATCGTAGCTTTCTAACAAAACATCCCCTGAAAAAGGTCTCAAAATGCAGAAAAACTGCATGGAGAAAGCAAATAGGCTAGATATGTCTCAGATGATAAAAAACAAAGTGAATATATCTGTTTACTTTTTGAAGTACACATAACACTCGGATTTAAATCCGATGTTTTCGCATTTATTTATTTTAATTCTCACTTTAGAAAAATAAGAGCAATAAAAAAATGAATGAATTTTGTAAAAAAATATGATCAATACTGCTAATTGATCCATCAAAGCATTTTATGATGAATTAAATAATTAATGTTCGTTTATTCGCTACTCTATTGATTAAGATCTCTCAATGATATTCATTCTATTAATAATATAATATATTTATAGTCAAAATAAAATCTCAATAATAGTATTAGTTACCGACGAGAAATTATTTCATAAATCATAATTTGTTTCTTTTATTTCTTCTATTATCGTTCTTCATTTAGAAAAGAATTTCATATTTTAACTCTCATTAAAAAATCTCCATTTTTTTTTCTTATTGTTTTATGTAGTAAAATCTAATCAATCAGTTTATGTTTTTATTATTCATTCTGCAAAAATCTTAAGTCGGTACCCTTACAAAAGAACAACAAACGTGTGTGTGCATGCTTGTTTTTTTCTTCGCGTTCTTTACTTCATTCAGCATCAACACGCATAGACATACACGGTGTTTTTTTACCAAACGACAGTTTTTTTCTTTGCCACTACGATACGACTATGTCTTTTCGACATTCATCCTCAATATCATCAAGGTCTGTGTTCTCTTTCCTTTTTTATTCAATACAATAATATATATATATGTATATAATCAAATCTAGAACATCCGATGATTCCATCGATCGACGATTACGAGCATTGCTTTATAGAGATTTCTTTATTCATGATTATTTGCGACAAACTGGTTTAGTATGTAAATAAAATATTTTTTTCTTATGATTTAAACTTTCGAGATAATAAAATGGTATGTTTATTTGTCTATTTAATAAGGTGAATCATGATGAAATTTTACTTCCCTATGCAAATTACAAATGTCGAAGAATAGAAAGAGATTGTATCAATGAAGAAAATATGCCGCAGTAATAATAGAAATTTTTTTTTTATTAAATTATTATTATTTCTGTAGAAAATTTAACATTGAACGATCTCGAAAGACGTTTAAAGATATGATGTCTCGATATCGTAGTACATCATCTGAAGATGGAGTATGTTTATTTTTGTTGTATGATTTTTTGCTAATTATTAACGATGGATATAGATAATCAATTCAAAATGTCGTCATTCACGAAGTGCTCAAATATATAATGATCGAAATTTAATTTCTTCACGAGTAAGATTTAATAGAAATTCAAGAGATTAATTTTTATAAAATCTAATGAAAAATTTAATTGAACATATTTTTGATATAAAATTTAGAGAAATTCATTCTATCATCTTGCAATGAATGTCTATCAAGCATGTGAAGTAATGATGATCTATAGAAATGATTCACTATCATTATCGGATAATGATCAAATTGTAATTAAACAAAAACAAAATAATGATGATCGAACAATTATTGTTTATAAAGGTTATTTGAAAAATGAAGGTAATTTATCCATTGTTTTTTAGTGTCTAACCTTGATTATCAGTTCTATTTTCATAAGATACATTTTCATTTAAATCTCAACATCTTGTTGAATGTCCTTTCGATATAAAATGTTATATCAATGGACATATCGAAGTTCATCTGTTGTCCTGTTGTGAATATAAATATCGTCAAGGAGGATTTTGTCTTGGTCAATCATTTATTATTGAACAAGTAGCTAAGTCAATTCCCTGCCAAAGGTGATTAAATAATTTCTTTCAATATTTAATAATCTTATATTTAAAACAAATTAGATGTCGACGACGCGAACAAAAAGTGAATCAAGAGGTTCGAAGAATTCATCACAATTGTTTTTTTTTTTCTTAATTTTAAGAAATTTTGTATTTTAAGAATATTTTATTGAATTCATCTCAAACAAACAAAGTTTTATCTGATCATCGATCTTTAAAAATCCGACAAAGGATAAAATCGGAAGAAAGAACAAGTAATGATGACAAACAAAAACAAGGGAAGAGTGAAAATAATCGTATTCAATCAGATAATGTTCATATAAAGTCAAGCAAAGTACGTTTTTATTTGTATTATTGAACTTCATGAAAATTTTGCTGGAAATTTTAGTCAACCGATCACAATGAAAATTATCATGGTATAGAAATAAACTGTTGAATTCTTTTTTTTCTAAGGATAATTTTTAGAAATTTCAACAAGAAAAACTAAGAGAATTTCATCATCATCATCATCATCATCATCATCATTATTAGTAGAAAAAAAAGAAAGTTCATCATCCCAACAAGAAAATGTTCAAGAACGACATGAAACCAAAAAATCAAATGGTAAATTCACTTTTCTTTACAATTTTCATTGTTCTTTCTTTTTTATTTTATATTTGAGATTCACCAAAAGTAGAAAATGAAGATAATATCGTAAGTCAATTTCATCGAAAATTAACAAAACAAACAACAAATGATAATGACAATAGTGGAAATTTGTTTCAATCATTATTATCTATTCTTCAAAATGGTTCGTTTTTCATTTATATCAAAATCTATTTTATTTGTGTTTATTAAAGGTCTTCGTAGAATGGAACAACATGAACCACTACCACCACGATATGAAGGAAATGTAGAAGATTTTGTTGTTATTTTTCTTGGTATCAAAGATGAATCAAATTTTAATCGTTCGATTGTTAATTTCGTTAAAATGTTTAATAATATTGAAGAATTAAATTCTTTTGTTAATACTCTTAAATTTGAAAGAATTATTTTAATTATTAGTCTTTCATTAGCAGAATCTATTAAAGATTTGTCTCGATTTGATTCAGTCTATATTCTTTCAAATAATATCACTTGGAAAAATGATCATTTTAATATTCGTGGAAATTTTTCAAATCTTGAATCGATCTCCGACAAAATAAAAGACGAATGTTTAATAGAAAATCAATTTTTTTCAATTCAATTTGTATCAACTAATGAAACTTCAAAGCAATCATTTTGTTATTCACAATTATTAAAAGAAACTCTTCTTAAAAAAGATAATGAAAGTAATTTAAAAAAAGATTTTATCGATTTTTCTCGATTTCATTATAATAATAATCATATTGAATTAAATTTAATTGATGAATTTGAACAAGATTTTACAATAAAAAAATCAGTATGGTGGTATACAAGAAATTGTTTTATTCGGAAAATGCTTAATCGTGCATTACGTACAGAAGAAATTGATATTTTATATAAAATGAGATGGTTTATACAAGAACTTAATAATCAAATTAAAGAAAATTATTTTTCAGCAACTGTTTTTCGAATTCATCATTACTCTTTTGATCAATTTAAAAAATTCAAAGAACATAACTCAAATGATTTACTTTCATTTGGTACTTTTCTTGATTGTACACTCAATGAACCTTCTTTAATTAAAAATATTGATGGAATGCAAACAATTATATTTCGAATTACAACAACAGTTGGGATTGAAATTGAACAACTTCGTTATTCTGATTCAAAAACAGAAGTCTTACTTCCTTTCGATAATGTTTATCGCATTGAATCAATCGAAGAGAATAATCATGATGATCATCATTGGTGGAATATTAATCTAACAAATATAAGCAGAGAAAATCAGCAATTCAAAGAAATAATAAAAGAAATGCGTGAAGAAATTGAAGGTCCTGTTGTATTAATTCAATTAGGAAAACTTTTACTGTCAAATAATGACTATTCTCATGTTGATTATTTAGCACGTCTATTATTTAATGATGGTTCATTAAAAAATAATCCAACATTATTAGCTTCATTGGCTGCTGTTCATCATCTACTTGGTTCTGTTGATAATCGGCAAAATAATTATCGAGCTGCTCGTCTTCAGTTCGAGCAATCATTAAAAATTTTTTTAACTTTTCTTTCAGAAGATAATCAAATACTTTCAGCAACATATAACAACATAGGAAGTATGTATTATCAAGAAGATCAACATGAACAAGCAATTATCTATCATCAAAAAGCTCTTCAATGTCAATTAAAATCTTCATCACCTGATATTGAAGCTATAGCAACATATTCAGGAAATATTGGAGCTGTTTACCTTGATCAAGGAAAATATGATCAAGCATTATTACATTATAAACGTTCTCTTCAAATTCTTCAACAATCAATACCAAGTGGAGAATCACAATCAATTGCAATGATTTATGATCGCATCGCATCTGTATATTGGAGAATGGATAAACCTGCTGAAGCACTTCCGTTTTATCAACAAGCACTTCAATTAGAACTTAAATACCTTCCAGAAAACGATCATAAAATATCCGTTTCCTATTTTAATTTATCAACAGCTTATGCAAAACTAAATCAATTAGACGACGCAATTGATTGTGCTGAGAAATCTGTTCAACAATTACTTAAATCTGTACCACCAGATCATCCTGAAGTCAAAGAAAATACAGATCAGTTAGAAGGACTGAGACGAAGAAAATGGCTTCAACAACTTTACGAATAAACCATTTTTCTACGCTATTGTATTCTTGAAATGTCTACTAATACTAAAGTGATTACATTTTACTTTAACAAGAGAGAATACTTTTATAAAAAATAAAGAAGAATTTGATGTTTTACACTTCGAATAGTTAATCGTCTTGAGAAAAATTCTAAAAGATTTTTCTCCTTATGTATAGTACAAGTATTACAGGATCTTTTGATATAATGTTGAGAAAAGTAGTAGTCGCTCAATCAACTATTTGAATTATTCTTGTCGTTCTGCTATTCTATTAGATATTCTTCATGTGAGAGAAATTCTTACATTTATTCGTTTCCAGTGGCGTAGCCAAGGGGGAGGCAAATGGACAATTGCCCATTTCATTTTAAGAGTTGCCCATTGTAATTTTTAAAAATAAGGCTTTGCCCATTGAATTTTCTAAAATGTTTAGTTCTTTGCTGCTGCATACATCTATAAAGATCTCAATATAAATCCAGATGAAATATGCAAATTATGTACACAAATGCGTCATCGTTGTCTTGATTTAGGTGTTTGAATTTGAAATATAAATCTTATAAATAGAGACATTCCAAATAGACTAAACACACATGACTCAGTCTTAAGGTCTCTCCACCCTCAAAAATCAATATCAGTCCAGGAACATTCTAATGCCATGACATTCGGAGAATATGTTGTAACTGTAGTAGAGAAGCTATGGTAAAACTTTCAGTTCTATACCATGACGTTTGACAGAGATATCCACCAAACAAGGTTCAAAAATAGCTGATTTGGCATCCTAAAATTGTTGGCCCAGGGTCTTTATATGGACGTGATCAACTGGCTTGGTACCCCGACGTTCATTTTCTTATATCACTTCAACCACTTATTAGAAAAATGTGATTTTTTTACCAGTTGTACTCTATCTATAATGCTATTGATCTGTCACTATTTGAGATATATATAGTACTAAAAGNCGAAAAATATGATATACGCCTCAAATACATTTGAGATACAGTAAACGTCAATTATAATAGATACTTTATTGAAGGCAGATAACGATCAACTACATTTAAGTTAGAGCAAATACTCCATGATTGTTTTCTGTACTTTTTATCGAATCAAAGACGAAGGAAACATTTTTGAACAAAAAAAGAGTCCACATGTTAAGAATAATATTTTCACTCTATAATTGGCAAATAAGAACAGATTTCAAAATAACAACTTCTTTTCTTATTTTTATCGAATGATATTCAATAAAGCGATAAAATTTTGTGAAATGAATACATGATTTTATTTTATTTTGTATTTTATGACATAAATTTCTACACAACGATCCAAAAAATGAAAGACAAATAATTAATAAGTATTTTCTTCATTCATATACTCAAAAAACATGTCGAATACATAAGAGAAACGTCGCATAAATGTAATACTGAATACTACATGGAAATAATAATTACTGCAAACCTCACAGCTGTCCGACAGAGATACGATAGTATAGAATCTAGTGTTCTGATCTACATTGAAACTTTATATAAGCAGTCATCGATTATATTTTTTTATTTAATAGAAAAGTTATTCATTTTAAATTCGATGAATACGAAAAATTGAAAGATGTATAAGGATAAACATTATTTGAAACTGAATTCTCTCCGTAAAAACATAATTTAGGCGATTTTTTTCGTAACATATACACAATTATTCCCATATAATTAATTTCTCTGGAATGCTTACATTTTCTGCATCCTACATTTTCTTAGGAACACATTATAAAGATTAATTGTTTCCAATTGAATCAATATGAATAAAAAATAACGTTATTCTAGTGGAACAAAAACACAATTATTAATTTATATCATCATAAATGAAAACATGTTCTGTAGTAACTCCCTTTCATGAGCAGATTTTGACAAAAAAGTTGAACAATACGCTTTTTACTCAGTGCGACTTGCTTTTGAATAAGGTGGGTTTGAGATTTTTTCGTTTTAAGTATTTAAAACTTTTTGAAACAAAGAGACTATCCTCTCATATAATTTATATGTACTTTGAAACTTCAATATTAGTGAACTCATTCTTGTACCATAACAAATATTAAAAAGCAAAATTTTATGATCCTATATATCTGATATGATACTTTCAATCAGCTTAGATCGTTGCATGATCTAAAAACCTCAGCAAATTTTAAATCTAAACTTTTTCTTGTGCATTCAGATGATTGTAAAACAATCGTGCAAACAAACAATATGATTATATTCGTTGTTTGTTCTTGTCGATTGAACCGTTATATATTTAATGATGGGCGACAAAAACAAAAACATGCTGACGTTTTGAATCTAAAAAAAATGTAAGCGCTACGTGATTAAAGTAAGAAAACGGTATCAATGAGGCAATGACTAGATATATTCAAAATGCGAAAGACATTTTTATATAAAATACTATTAAGCACATCTCAGTTTATGCTAGATTCTTTCAACAACAAAAAATCATTTTATGATGAAATAACTAACTAATGATACTGTAGATATTATTATTGTTTATTCATTCTTTGTATGAATACTTTATACATTTTTCGGTAGAGAATATTCACGATCATCATTTTAATAGCTTAGTTTCATTTTGTAACTACATTAACCTAAATAAATTAATTGGTCTAACCATCATCATGTACAATATATAAAATCCGTAGAGTTTAATGTAGTCTCATAAAATAAAAATACTAAAATAGACATTTTATTTATTTTATATATGCTCATACGAAAAAGTCAAAAAAAAAAAGAAAGAATTTTTGCTCGTCAAGATGATCATCATGAACTTTAGACTTAAACGATTTGATGGATGTTACAAAACCAAAAGAAAAAAAAGACAAATGAGATTATAGTTAGAGAAATCATAAGATGAAGATATCATGAAACTAAAGCCGTAAAATACAACTTAATAATATAAACCTATATAGTAATAGGAATTATAACTTAACAGCATAGTCATAAATAATATTGACATGAATTAATGTAATTCGAATAAACAATAATTAACACTCAGCATGAGATGAGGTTAGATCAAAATAATAATCATCAATTTGTATTATAACATTAGATACATGAAATCAATAAATAAGAACTCATGTTTTATTTTCTACTCAAATATAATTATAATCATCATCATGTACAATATATAACATTCTTAGAGTTTAATGTAGTCTCATAAAAGAAAAATATGAAACTAGAGATTTTATTTATTTTATATATGTTTATACGAAAGAAAAAGACAAGAGAGCAAAAACTTGAGTTGTTAATTTATTTATTTTACTATATATAATGTTATTATACAAATTGATGATTATTATTGTGATCTAATTTAACCTCATGTTCATTGTTAATTAGTATTTAAATTACATTAACTCATATTGATAATATATAATGATATTATAAGTTATGATTCATATTATTAAGTTACATTTTAGATAGTTTTAGTATCGTCATGTTTTCGTCTTAATTTTTTTCGAATTATAATCTCATTTGTCTTTTTTTAATTTTTATTTTCTAACATTAGTCAAATCGTCCAAGTCTAATGTTCATGATGGTCATTTTGAAGACCAAAAATTTCTTTTTTTCCCTCTTTTATCTTTTCTATTCATATAAGCATAAATAAAATAAATAACATTTCTGTTTCATATTTTTCTTTTATGAGACTACATTAAACTCTAACAATGTTATATATTGTACATAATGATGATTACTATTATATTTGAGTAGAAAATAAAACATGAGTTGTTATTTATTGATTTCATGTATTTAAGGTTATATTGCGAATTGATGATTATTATTGTGATCTAACTTAATCTAGTGTTGATTGTTAATTAGTATTCGAACTACACTAATTCATATTCATAATGAATAGGTTTATGAAATTAAGTTATAACTCATATTATTATAGATTCATCATATTAGGCTATATTTTACATCATTATAGATTTGTGATGTTTTTGTCTAATTTTTTTTTCAATTATAATCTCATTTGGCTTTTTTTCTTTGGGTTTTGTAACACCAGTCAAATTGTTCGAGTCTAAAACTCACAATGATCATTTTGAAGATCGAAAATTTCTTTTTTATTTTGTTTTTGGTTATTTCGTCTTTTTCTACATATAAATATATGCTAACTAAATAATATTCTTATATTTGACTTTTTTAATTTGTTTCAGATTATATTTTATTACTAACATAGACATACAATTTAAAACTTTTCCCCTAATCTAATATACTAAAAAATTCAGCTTGTTTATCAAAAACCAATGCTAGTTAGTTGTTAAAAAGCTATGTAGAGAAAAAAAATAATTAATGTAAATCGTATATCATTTGACATAATATTTGATTTTAATTTAATGCAGTTCGGCGCATATGAGCCGATTTTTAGAAAAAAAACTCTAGCATAAAATAATTCTTGTATAATTTTACAATCGATTGTATTCCACCTTGAAATAAGTCCAGTAGTGTCAAACCTGAAAGTTGAATTCAATTATTCCTAATTCTTCCCTCCGAATTCTCTTCTCCGCACTCACACCTGGTGAAAAGTGAATAATTGAAATTCAACTATTCAATAATTGAATAACTGAATAGTTGAAGTAAATTCTCAATAGTTGAGTTCAATTTTCAGCTTTGACATGTATGTAACAACGAGAAAAAATAAATATCATCAACCTATGATATTAATATTACATCTTTTATTTAGAGAAGCCACTACTATCCCAATATGCATGTGTTTTTGTTCATCATATTCCTGTTTCGTTTATACAGTCAGATAATCATCCACCAATGTTCTTCTCTCTTCGTTCATTTATCTGCGTTATATATCTCCCTTGCTCAGTTAGTGTCACTCCCTCGCCTCAACGCTCTTTTGATAGACTTGTATATATTGGGTGGAGAAAAAGGAGAAACGACAAAAGATTTAGGTAGGACACTCAATAAGTCGAGAGAAAATTGATCGAATCTAACTCAAAACTAGAACTACAATTTCTTTAGAACAACTTCTAATTTAACAATGGTTATTGGTGATTAACATAAATGATTAATATGCTAGGTACCACCGGAGGATTATGAATGTGTCAATTTTTTTTATGTAATACAGTAAAATATCCATACAGTAGATCTTTTTAGACTCTTTTCTGGTAATCATATATTTTGTAAAACTCACTTTAAAAAGATCGTGAGTGTAAGTTTGTATCGGAAAATTTTCTGCTCACTCTTACAGACACCTCCGCTTACAAACAGCGCTCTTTGAAAGTTGTTTTCTAACCACTATTTCTTTATCGTAATTTAGAACAGAAAAAGGACTTAACTCTGAAAATGCGCTCTTGTTTCCGTTCAGTGCATTGATCACTTGGTTTGCATAGTCCAAAATTCGTTTCCCGTTACAGGTTTTTGGACCATAATAGTATGATTTTTTGGACAAGGGTTTCATGGATCTTTTAACAATGGGATTTCAGATTTTAGGTCTCAGACTGTTGAAATTATGAGAGATTCAGATGTTTCAATTGATTTGAGATCCGTAAGGCAAAAATCTTTGTATCTTTTATGATTCGATATTTATTTGTATGGTATTCTGATGTGAGTTCCATATTTTCGATTCATCGGGGCTGTGTTGACAAGCTTTTTTTCTTATTTCTTAGGCTTTTGCCTATTTTCAAGTATTATTGAGGTAAATACACTGAAGAAAGTATCTCAATCGTATACCAATGAGTACAAAGCATGTTTTCCTAGGTGTTCGTGAATACAACTTAGCTGCTTTTGACTTGTTCATACAGTCCTTTTGGGTGTTAATAGATATTCCTCAGTCAATTTTGGGCTTATTTCATGTTTCCAGAGAAATTTTTCGTAAAAAAAGTTATTAGGACATGACATTTATTCATGTGAGAAGGTAGATTATGAACATCTGTCGGTGTTCATAAACATAAGTTTGGGTATTTGTATGGGATGTAAGAGAGATCCTGGGTGTTAGTGTTTTAGGGATGATTTTACGGTCTTTGCTGACGGTATATTTCCTATCAGTTCAATACAAAGTGGGTGTTTGTAGGTGTTAGTGAGCATAACTCGTCAAGTTTTAGGTGTTCGTAACCGAAAGTTGCGTGCAATTTTCAAAAGTTGGTTGTTCTGGGTGTCCGTGTAAATTACTAATACTCTTTTTTGTCTAATAGCATGCCAAACACGCATCAAATTGGTGCATTCGCTTTTTGCCAAGAAAAGGTTTGTCGAAAAAAGTCATTCGAAACTCGAAAATTTTTGTCACCTGACCTTTATTTACTGCCCACTGTGCTCACAGACTCTACTTGATTTGATGAGATTTTTGAAAGATGTCTTTTTATCTGACACAAAAATGTATTAACGGATGATCGGAAAATTTTTAGGCAAGATGTTTGTTCACTTTTGACCCGCCGGAAAGCATTTCCAACTAGTCAAAAGTTGTGAATTAGGACCACAAACTGTTGCTCTTTTTGAATATGAGTCTAGAATTTTGTTTCTTTTTGTTGGAAAGTAATGAAATGATTTTCAAAAAGTTAAAATAATTAGTTCAGACAAATATTTTTTGGCGTGAATTTGAATTTCGAATTGAAATTAGAAACTAAAATTTCGGGTCTTTATTTATATTTGAGCCTGTAGATCATAAGATATTCTAAAAAGTGTACCGTTTGGAGTGTTTTTTTTTTGTCTTTGCGCTAGACATCTCAGTTGTCGATCTTCCTAAGTACTCGTTTTTGAAAAATCGAATTTTTGATAGAAAAGTTTTTTTAAATTCCAAAGGAGCTCTTAAGAAATACTTGTAGTCTGATTTGGTAAAAGCTACAGCTTTGTCAATATCACATGTTGTTGGGAAGTATTCACTTTACAAGACCATCGACTCTAACAATATTTAGCATGTGCGTAAAGAGACTTACAGGGTATACAAAATCTGTTAGCTCACCATTAAAAATAATTTTTCATGCCTTTCAAAAAGTCTCTTGCTACTCTTGAGCTAAAATACACACAACACCTGTAAGGCCGTATTCGAAAAGAGCACAAAACTTTGGTTCTATCATGACTTTCAACTCGTCGGAAATGCTTTTTGGTGGATCAGCAGTGAATAAAAGTCCTATCTAAAGATGTCTCGATTCTCACCAGTCTTTGCAATGAAATATTATAACCTCTAGAACCTGATTGGCAATTATATTTACTGTATTTTCTTTTCTTCCAAAACGCATGACCTTTGCAAAATAACAGGTGTTAAAACGTTTCATTGCAAAGATTAATGCATTATTGCGTCAGAAAAAATATATCTTTCCAAAACTTATCCAGAAGAACTCAAAAGTCTCTAGGGTGAGCTGAGCCCACCCCGGTCATCCCCTGGCTCCGCCACTGGATCCATGTGAAAATTGGTCAGTTTTTAAAATTAATTTCTATTAGGGCACGTGTATTTACTGTACAACCATCTAATGTACGCATTGACAATACATTTAATGTGAGTGGTAATGAAGAGATTTGCAAAGTATACGAATGCCAAGAAGGTTGTTCCACCTGTGGACCAAAAACAACGATTGCACTAACTGACACTAAGCTAATTACCCCTCGACAAGAGCCCGGTGGCTGCTGCAGCACGAGTGCTCATATAGATTCTACAATCTATTTACCTGACATCGAGCTGATGCGGGAAGCTAGAGGAAAAACATGCGGAACACTCCCAATGCTAATTTTGGCTTTAATAACATGCACGTGACCTTGTTTACTGTGCACATATTGTTACAATTGACCTAAAATGCTTGAAGTCAAGGGATCATTTGGCTCGGAACTACTTGCTTTCGACAAGAATCAGGCAAACGACGCCGCGATACACATAAGCTCATCGATTAGACAATTGAAAACCAAGATGGTTCCACTATCTCAGATAGCATGATAATGTTGATCATTTTGATTGCTTAAAGACTTAAAAAGCTTAATTTGTTTCTGGCTTGCTTTTCATCGTCGATTTTATGAGTAAGAGAATTGGCAGACTATTTTTATATGATTTATTTACATCTAATAAATATGATAATAACAATATCCAGTCATTAGATGTCGATAAAAATAATTGCTTCGCATTGATTACCCAGGTAGATGAGACGTCTAGAAAAACACATTATCATTTCATTATACATTTTTCTTCCTTATTGAATATTGATAGAAAGGAAAAATAGGTATCGCAGTGAATTATATAAGAATTAATGCAGCAGTATCACTTTGAATAAATCAAAGCTTGATTTATTTTTTTCATGTTTAAATTTTTTCTTTTGATTATAGTAAATTGTGTTGTTGAATTTTCTGTCATATTTTTTCAACCATCTTCGGAACGAGCGTTACAATAACATGAAATATCTGATGACCTCGACTAAACCAGGGTGTGAGTAGGGGGTGTGGGTGTGATGTGTGAGGGTGTGGGTGTTATAATAAGGGACACATCAACATCCAGACCAACACGCATACCCACACCCTTACATCAAGACTTGATGTTAGTTTTGCAGACACCACGATTTTTCGTACGATTTCCTTCTGATATTACAAGATCAGAGGTGCAATCTTAAAGTCTGATTGTTTGACCTAGATAGCTGGAATTGTGAAAAATTGCGGGTTAGGATAAGATTCAAAGTGACTCGAAACGCTTATCTATGAAGCAGATATTCATCAGAAGCTCTTCTGGTTATATAAGATCTAGATTCGAGAAAAAAAATTAATAGAAGATTCGATATTTTTAGTTAAAGATTCAATCGACTTGAAAAATGTTCTTAAACTGATGCGATACTTGTCGTCCGAACAAACGAATGACAAACCTCTGCTCGATTGCCCAGTAAGTGTCGAAGTTTGATTTAATTATGACTTCAGTATAGAATAATCATTTTTTCACTCTCTAATCAAGCCGACTAGCTTTATTATCATTGAACATAGTTGAAATATATATGTACCGTTATTCTAGCTCGTTCTTTTTTTTTTGAGGAATGAGCAGTCTGGTGGAATTGTTAGGTATATGAAAGTCGCTTCTTTCTTTCTCGAGGAGTTTAGTTGATTTTGTGGTTGTTGTAAGGAATTAAAAGAATTCCTAAGTCTCAGTTTTTGGACATTGTTGAATATTGTAGATTGTAAAAAATTATTTTCTCAGCTAGAAAGCAGACTTAAATTTGTTCGAACTATTAGCAACATAGACTGATTCAAATTTTTGAAATTCATACCGAACTGCTTTTATAAACTTTATCATGTTGTATTGTTTTTTCATCTTGTATTTCAAAAATTATTTCTAAGAGAAAATTAGGCAAATTTTATTAACAAAAAAAAACTGAGCAATACATTTATCGGCATGTTTGCTATTATATTTATCATATTATATAAATATTAAAGAATAATCACACATTATTCATAATATATAAATACTGCTCGGAAGATTATTAAAAAAGTATCACATTTACAAAAATTATCTGTACAAAACTATTTTATTCTGTCAGAAAAAAAA